>CAJQUW010005609.1:0-32959 GCA_907163375.1 Prostheceraeus crozeri | reverse complement strand
TAACTGCCTTAAATTCCTACTGAGCATTTTTCTTGCAACACTGACGGAGTGAGATTGTGATTCATGAATAGTGACTAAAAGTCGCACTGTTTTCAAAATAATGTTTCATAAACGCTCATGAAGATAGTTTTGACTGTCTAAGATGTTCAATGCAAGCTTGTACGTATCCATACATCGCAATTATTATCCATTTTTAGCTGATTTTATAAGAATGCAAGTATAGTGCACGTAAAAATATGGACATTGAATATAGAGATCATCCCTTGTTGAAACGGTGACGCATTGATGATAATGCTGAATAATGAACAAAAAATAAACGTCAATAATGTCTAGTAATCAATTAATAGCAATGAGCATAGTGAGCAGATATACATTACAAAGGCATGAAATTGTTAGAAAGACTAAAGTAGCCTGCAAAATATTAGCCTTAGGGATCCTATCGGATCACCGGATCATCCGGCTCATACTGCAATCCGATAACTGTTCGTTCATAACTGGATCGGTTCATATTCACGACTTTTTGCTATCTGATCGGCTCCGGATCATGGACATGAGCAGATCCGATGACTAAACCAGTAAAAAAATTATTCAAGATGAATTAACGTTATTACTATATATAGACTTAACATGACAAAATATGCTGTACAACACAGTTCACACGTCTCATCCCATTATTGTTAGCAAAAACAATACTTTTTCATTTACGGATGGCTTTCATTAACCCTGTGAAATTAGTATAGGTACTGATTAGTATAGGTCTTCATCAAATGAGGAAGGTGCATATACGAAGACCACCGAAGATATACGAAAAAATGTGGTTGACACGTTTCATGCCGGGAAGATTTTTGTAGGTTGGAAGGTTGGTAGAAATTAAACGATCCACTGTATAGTCTCGTGAAGAGGGGAGATCTGGCCTATTACCAATATAAAGGCGGAAAACGACATCAAAGAGAACTATGACAATGACATCCTTTTGTGAGGATATAATTTCTGAAGAACCTCGTATATCTACAAGAGCGCTGATTTCTCGAATGCGTAGAGTTTTTGGTGAATCAGAGGTGCATGTTGAGAATTCCTGCTTGCAAAGCACGTTGCTGTTGGACTACATTAGACTTTACAACGATGTTGGTCTCATCCCAATTAACCCATTAACGCCCGGATTTGTTTTAGCAATCAAAATTTAAAAAAACCAGTAAAATTTTTCTCAAATATCTATTCTCATTACAAATTCATAGTTTCCGAGAAATTTCGTTCCGCCATCTTTTTTCTACAGAGGTGGCATATATGTATGCCATTGTCGGTAGAGTTGTCATTGTTACAAGGGTCGTTAGAAAAGTTCCCGGATAGAGTAAAAGGAAAAGTCCCAATTCCAGTAACAGTGTAATTTCATGCAAACTAACATATAACATTACTCACTGTCATCACGCAATTTCTCAATATAGTCTCCCCCACTCGATACACACTTCCTCCACCGACTTACCAGGGAACGGAGTCCACCTAGGTAGAATTCCTTGGGAATAGTTTGCCTCCTGGACTCCACCGCTTCCTTCATCTCATCCAAAGAGGAGAATCCTCTTCCTCTCAGGGGTTCCTTCAAGCGAGGAAAGAGATGGAAGTCTGAAGGGGCCAAGTCGGGCGAATAGGGGGGATATGGCAACACAACCCAGCCTAACTTCTCCAGCAAATCCTTAGTTCGCGCAGCGGTATGCGGCGTGGCGTTGTCCATTTGGAAGATTGGCTTCAAGGAAAGCTTCCCACGTCTTCGATTCTTGAGTTGGTGCCATAGATCTTCGTTCACCAGCTTGAAGAAGTATTCAGAGTTGCGCCCTTCGGTAGGTAGTCCACCAAGATCAATCCATCTTCGTCCCAGAACACTGAAATCATCACCTTTTGACAGGATGGAACAGTCTTTGCCTTCAAAGGTGAGGGATTTCCACGAGCACACCACATTCTTGACTGCACCTTCGTCTTCAAGGCTTTATCACAAAAGACAATTGAAAGTCGTTCAGCAATATTGGAGGATGTATTGCCTTCCTTCCACTAGAAAAAGATGATGTCTCTCTGTTGCATTTACGTTTTTTTACATTGAGTGGTGTTACTCCCCAGAGCTTTAAAACTTTCAGAGGGAGGAGTGTCATATCGCATGATAAATTAAATCATGTTTGATTTGTTTATCTGTATTGTAAATGTTGCATGTCTATGTGAAGATGTTTTGAAAAATTGCAGAACACTTTCTAACCGTGAAAACTGCACGCTTGTTTTCTATTTACCTCGTAAAGGTCTTCTCCTAGTAGTAATCCCATCGCAAATTCAATTCCAAAATGCGAAACGAGGAGTCATCATGCTGACTCAGCCCCCCCCTCTGGAAGGAAGGTGAGGGAGATGGCCAAGGATGTGTTGGGAGGAATGGGTCCGAGAGGAGGAAACAGGTCCCTACCCCTCCCCCTCTGGAAGGAAGGAGTTTTCCGGTAAGGGATGGGAAGGAAGGTGATAGGAATGTGTGAGGGATAGAGTGAGGAAAGGGTAGGTGTTGGTGGTGTTTTGGATGAGAAAAGTTGGAAATCGGCATGAAGGAGGGTTTGGATGGGAAAGTGGAGTTTAGATTTGGAATCTGCGTAAAATGTTGGGTGGGGAAAGAAGGCGGGAGGAGTTTTCCTGAGAGGCAAGGGGTGGAGCGGCAGAGTTGGAAAAGGGTGGGTGTTGGATGTTTTGGGATGAGAAAAGTCGTTTTTCGGGCAGAAGGAGGGTTCGGATAGTAAAACGGAGTGCAAATTCGGAGTCTACGTGAAATTTTGGGTCTAGGAATTTCTTCCCAACTCAATCGGAAAGAAAAAGTTCTGACCCCCCCCCCCCCCTCCTGCCAAACTTCCAACTTTGGTTGTAGAGATCGTAGAAAGTCGTGCAATAGCTCATTTGAAAGCTAAGAGTGAGAAAAATGCAGTGGAAATCTCAGTTTGGTCTAATTTTCCTGGGTTGATGGAGGAAAATGGCAGGAAAACGTCAGAGTTGGAAAAAGGCGGGAGTTGGATGTTTTGGGATGAGAAAAGTCGTTTTTCGACAGGAAGGAGGTCTCGGATGGGAAAACGGAGTGCAAATTCGGACGTTTTGGACAATTTTGGGTCTAGGAATTTCTTCCCAACTCAATCGGAGAGAAAAAGTTCTGACCCCCCCTCCTGCCAAACTTCCAACTTTGGTTGTAGAGATCGTAGAAAGTCGTGCAATAGCTCGTTTGAAAGCTAAGAATGAGACAAATTCAGTGGAAAACATGGCTTGTTCCTATCTGCTTTCGTTTAGAGGTGAGACGTCATTGAAAATTTTGGACATTGGCGAAAAACGACAGAGTTAGAATTTTTACGAAAATCGCTCTAGCGGGGGAAAACAGAGACCAGATTCGGATTCAGCGTCAAATTCTACATTGAAATGGTATATTTCCAGCTCAATCGGAGCACTAAAACCGGTGATAGACGGGTTTAAAGTTTTTGGATGATGATTACGTCATCAGCTGATCGCCACAAACTATATATGCGGGGAACCGACAGAGACTTTTCATTTAGAGGAGAGCAATTGTCAAAGGTAGGTCGTCTCTCTCAGCTCCGATGATAGCTTCGGACATTCCAAATTCCGGGTTTCTGTAAGAAACCGACTAAGAAAATTTCATTGCCGATGTCAGCTAAGGCGTCAGACTTAGAGGTTCGCCAGGAGATTATAAAATTTCATAAGTAGTGCTAAAAAGTTGAAAAATTTAAATTCACTAGTTTTGGAGGTTTTCTGGGGTTTTCGACCCTGCTGAAGTCAATGAAAGGATTTTTAATGATGTCTGAGCCACATATGAACCAAGCGGCTTTTCACTGAAAGCAAGCAAGACACGGAGAGTTTTGCTGTAATATTCCACTGACAGGGTGTTCCTTCGGGACGGTGGATGATGCCGTAGTGATAAGTGTGGCAAGGGAGTGTGTCATATTTTAGACCGAAACCGCTGGGGCAACTCATGTCTCATGTTGGGCATTTGGCGCAGTTCTCAACGCAGCACTTTGAACGCCAATCGGTTGAGCTTTAGCTATCTTGTCATGGGTGGCCTCTAAACATCTCCATTGCAAAACGCTTGTGAAGTTGCTATCCCTCTCTACGGCTTGCTATCAAGCTGATCAAAGCAACGACTTGGGATGTTCACTCTTGTAAATAACTCCACCGATTTTTATGTCAAAATCGGGGCCCGGATACCAGCACAGTGACATGACGCACGCTCTGTCCGCCCGAGGTTGGATTTGTGGGTCGAGGCCTTGGAGCTGGGATAAGATCCCCTCTGAGTAATGCCTGTAACGGATTCAAGAGCTTAACACCCAAACGGTTGCTCGCTTGCTATCAGGCCTTTGTGAAATCTCGTCTAGCCTCAGTAACTCAGGGTTGGCAACGTCTATCGTTTGTCATTGTAACTTGATAAAAATGAGACGGTTACTGCAGGCATTGACGTCAAACCTTTTCGCGTCATAGGGGAACCCGTCTTTGTGTTGGGAGTTGGTAACGGAAAGCACGGTGACTGCCGATGCCCATACATGGTAAAAGCGTTGTTGTCAAGTCAAAAGCATGGCCAAATAAGGAAAGTCTGAATCATGGCGAAAGTCTGAATCATGGCTTTGTGCTCGCTGGGTATATAAACCGCGACTTTTCTCTAGTCTTCACTCCTGTTTTAAGTTGCAAGACGAACGGTGAGTGCTCTGACAAGGTTTGCTATCAAACTTTGGGATTTAGGATAAAGCTAGGAATCATACTCTTTAAATTTGGTTTACGATTTTATTCCAACGTTTGCTATCAAATGTTTGGTGACTTAGTCTTTCAATGCATATCAGCAAGTAGTATCCTATAAACACTAGCTATCAAATTTTACTCTATCTTTACAGAATTATCATGACTAAAACTCCGCGTTTCATCGTTACTCAATGTTCCTGCGGTAGATTAACAAGGGGCAGCGAATACCGTAAGCATATCAAAGAGGGGACGCTGGACCAACATGAGAGAGTGCATGTTTTTAAGGTCTGTGTTCATCCAAGGGTGGTGTGTGAAGAGGATGATGTTGAGGGTTTCCGGAAGGCGCATGAATCTTGCCCATCCGGAAACATTGGAGCGCAGTCGTTTCGTGTGTGGATGAGTGAATTAATTAAGGCGAAGGAGGAGTTGAATGCGGCATTTAGAAGTATTGAGGGTGCTGTAGCGAAGGATCGGGAGGTAGTGGTGAGTGAAGAGGAAGTAGAGGTAGAAGGAGTGATTCAGCGGTCGAGTGATGAGACTAGGAAGTTGATGGTCTCATTGTTTGGGAGTGAGTTGTGTGATGAGTCGGATGGTGAGGTGGCTGAGCCTGTAGCGTCATCATCGCCTAGGAAAGAGGCGCATGATATGGAGGCGTTTGTAAGGTTGAAGGATCGTATGATGGGTTTGAAGAGTGTGAATAAAGAAGTTTTGAAGGAGAATGAAGAGCTGAAGGCTAAGGTTGAGGGCATGAAGGTGATGAGAGAGGAGTTGGAGGAGATGCGAGTGAAGGAGCAGGAGTGGTTGAAGGAAGGGAGTGGTATGATGAAGCAAGTGAAGGCGATTGAGGGTTTAGAGTCGGAGTTGATGCGTGAGAAGAATGAGGTAGAGCGGATGCGAGGTGTGGTGAAGGAAGTGGAAGAGACGAAGGTGATCAACAGACAGTTGGGGAGTGAAGTGGAAAAGTTGCGAGAGGTTGAGAAAAGAGTGAAGAGGAAGAGAGTGCATGAGGTCCTCCTTCCCCTCTTTGAAAATAATGTATGCGATGCCCTTTCCATTACAAGCGATCCAAACCAAACACAGGAGTGCTACGAGGGCGACGGAGTCCGATGTCTCCGTATGAGTATGAACATTACCGGACAGCTTGAAGACTTCGTCGTCCGAAAAATTCGGAAGAAAGTTCCTAGTAAGTTACTTCAACATGATCATTTCCTTACCGCCTCTAATCTCCTATTCTTTTTCTTTCAGAGTTTTTGCAATAGTTGATGAAGAGAGTAGTGTCGGCGGCTCTTTTAAGGGCCAACCTTCTAATGCAGCTAAAGCGGTCCCAAGCCCGCCACATATCTTCGGATATGGAATGCAGAGGGGAAGAATAAATGATGAATGGAATGAAATGGGAGACCACCCTTGCACCACATGCAACACATCACAGACCTCTCTCTTCGCTAGTGAACAAGCTCTTGTTAGTGTAGTCAGAAACTTTATCATGTTGTACAAAAGTTTTACTGCAACACAGATTGATGTATAGTTAGAAAGTTTGATCATGGTGTTTTATGAAACATAAATGTCATAAAATGCAAGCGTCAGTGTAGTGAAATAGTTTTACTGCGACACACGTTTGTGAAAGTAAAGTTTTATCATTGAAGTTCTATGACTGACCGAACTCACCACAGCACTAGAAAGTTTTATCGAAAAGGTTTTACTGCACAGTGTAGATTGTCTTGTAACTTACTTTCACAGTTAGAAAGTTTTATTGAATACAGTTGCCAAATGTTCCCCTATTAGAAAATTACAACTTCATAACTGTTAGATTAGCTTCATCAGGTTTACTAAAAGCAGTTTTCTACTGCAGTGAGACTGAGAGTTTAGAATGTTATATGAAAACAGTGTTCACAGCAGCATTAGAAAGTTTAGCACAACACAAGTGTCATGAAAAATACTTTATTTGGTCTTTGATTTAACATCATTGAAACCCACTTTACTAATAGCAATGACAATATGGTTTATTTTATTCAGAAGCAAATGATTGCCGTAACCATGAAAGTTGTCCATCCGAGAAATAATCTTCCGCAGATGTCGTGTATAAAACTCAGAAGCATCAGTAACATATTCTTGTCCGTAGGAACGAAATTGAAAGTCAACACTTTCCGCTTCTTCACCTTGTGGAAAATGAATGTAATTGACATTTGCAATTAAATGAGCCTTGATGAGACTGTCTTTGAAATAAGATCTCAACTCCGTAAATATTTCTCGTGTGTAGTCTAAACATGCTTCCAATTCTGTCTCCTCCCTTTGAAACTCAAGGATGTAATCTTGTATTAAGCCTCCGAAGCTCTCTTGTTGAAAACGAATCGTGCAATCATCATGTTTCAATGTATTGACTTCAGGTGCCATGGTTGAGTCTATTGCTAAACATCATGTTTGCCTAGGACAATAACGCGTTACAAATGTGCGTGCGTACATCGGGAACTCTAGCTCGTCTGTGATTGGACGAGAGGTTTCATCCATTCACCGCTTAGGAAAATCTTATAAAAGGCAGTGCATCAGCTCTGCTCTTCACATTTATCTTTCACAAGGTGAGTGTCGGTGAGCTCCTGCTATCAGGTTGTTTTGACTTGCTATCAAGTTGAATAGTCTCTTGCTATCATATCTTCTGCTCATAAAACATATCATCGCTGTAATACCTCCTTTGCTCGAGCGTTCCTTCGGGACGGCGGGTACTGCCGTAGAGGGATTTCGTTGCACGGGTTGTTCGTCGCTTGTTAGACCGAAACCTCTGAGCCGTTGCTCATGTTTGGCGTTCGACTTAATACTCAACGTGATGCTTTTTCTCGCCAGGTCAGAGTACTTCAGCCATTCGACAAAGGTTAGTCTTTATGATATGGAGTAGAGTGAGATGTAACTCATTAGATGTCACTTCAATGATTGTTCCCATGATAAACGTTGACTAGGAAAATGAAACGATTCTCATTTTCCTTTTCAGTGATTGAAATCTACTAACATAATCTGCTGTCTGTGATCGAACAAAAATGGAATTCGCAAAAATTGAGAAATACCGCATTGCTGCTGAGATGGAGAAGGCCATCATCGAGCAATGTATTCATTTGTATCAAGGTTGACTCTATTACTAACATCATTGGGGTAGACATCCTCATTAAAATCAAGAGCCCTCCCTTATTTTGTTCATGTTTAAATCAAATCCAAATTTTACCTTTGCTTATCTTTGCTGACATTCTTTTTCAGTGCATGAATGTATTCGTAATGGGGAACCCGTCCCTCAAGGAGCAATCGCGGAAGCCTATGAGCGGCTTGGTAGGTGTAAGTATCTTTAACATTTCATGTTTAGACTGTTTCAGATCCTCTGCATCATCCTTGTCTCATTATCTAATCTCTCTTTCCTCTCTACAGATATGGCGAAGATGAAGAAGTGGGAGGAAGCCGCGAGGCGGAAATACCGCGAGGAATTTCCGGCCCTACCTTCCCACCCATCTACCACCGCCCAAGGTGCGACCCCTCTCTCGGACATTGTCATCGCCACACCTCCACCGCCAGTACCGGTACCTGCGCCCGTCCCTGCTTCAGTCCCTGCTCCTCGCCACCACATCCCTCCGACACCGAAGCCCAGGACCCTTCCACCCTTGGCTCGCGTCCCTCTCCTACCTCCTCCGCGTCCATCGGTGTTGACGGAATTGCAGTCCTTAGATGGTAAGTATCCGTGATTGGGAAAAGGGGGATAAGACTTCAAACTTGAAATGATGATCATGTTACTAATCTCTTTTCTCTTTTTCTCAACAGATCTGGCGGCCTACCTCCTGGACGGCGACGTTCCCTCCCGTCCCATCATCATCCCTGCATCGCCACCACCACCTGCAGCGGCCGAACTCCCTCTCCTCTCCGTTCAGTCGGTGGAGAGACTGTTGGAGCAGGAGAAGTTGGAGATAGTCGGAGAGGAGAGGGAGATTGAAGTCGAAGAGAAGGACTTTCGATGCCAGCGGTGCTACAGGGTCTTCGCCTCAGCCTACAATGTGAGACGTCACACCGCTGGCCATGCCTGCAGGGGAGGAAAGCGCCGACCGATCCTTCAACGGCCCAAGTGTGAAGGTTGTGGACGCACGTTCTACAACAGCACCAACTTGCGAGTACACATCGAAGGCGGTTCCTGTGGCAGTGTGAGGCAACCACCAACGTCATCAGGTAGGAAGCATCCTTCATCGCACGTCGGCTTTTCCTTTTCTTCGTGTCAGAAGACCTTTCCTACAGAGTTTGTTCTCTCTTCGCACATACTCCGTCACACACATTCCACTGAGCTTTACACTGACAACAACGTCACTCTAAGGCTGAGCGAGTTTTCCCTTGAGAGGCTCGTTCGCGATTATGAGTTAGAAAGCTCTGAAGCTGTGCAAGATATTCATCCTTTCTTGATGAATAATATAGGCTTAATACATCAAATGTTGGCGAGTTTAGATAGATTTTTACTCAAAGGCATGTTCTATCTCACTGTTCGTTTCAATAAGGTAGACAGTAGCACGAGAGAAGTAGAGTCCACTGTGACCATTAGGATATCCTGTGCTGCTGATCTCATAGGTGATGTAAACGAGTGGATAGAGAGACATGCGACCTATCTCGTCAGCAACTTAAATAAATTTAATGAAAGAGACAGCGGTCTGGTCTTTGATGGGATAGAGAAAATAGACATTAAAATAAATCTTTTAGAAAATTTGCAAGGGAGCGGTTGTTTCACCCTCCCCAAAGCACTGGCTAACAAAAAGGCTGTCATCAATGTAGAGTGTCAGTTCCAGTGTTTCAAGTATGCCGTCCTCTCCATTCTTCACTATAATGATGTAGGTATACATCGTCAAAGAGTCACCAAGTATTGTGAATGGGAGGATGAGCTTAAGTTTGATGGGTTAGATGTCAACACATTAGATTTTAAAGGCATCGCCCAATTTGAAAAATTGAATAACATTAAGATCGTCGTCCATCTCTGGGAAAAATGTCTGAAGGGCGTTAGGTATAACAACCGCCAAAGTAACTTCGACCGGGTTGTCAATCTCCTCCTAGTCTATAGCGACAACCACCCAGAATGGCATTATTGTGGCATTCCTAAAATTTCTAGATTGCATCACCACCAACAAAGTTATGATAACAAACATTATTACTGTGATCGCTGCACACGGCGTTTCACATCTAAACCATTTTTGAAGAGCATTACGAGTGGTGCTCTCGGGATAAACTTCAAATGGAAGTCATGCCCAAAGATAAATATTTTAGGTATGAGGAAAGCGGCAATGAGCTCAGTCCCATATGTACCATCTGTGCGGACATTGAATGTTACATTGAACAAGAAGATCTAAGTCATGAGCCAGCAGCCATTGCCTGCTATGAAGTTTGGCATCCATATTATAGGAATCAAAATAAGATGCATGTGTGGCAAGGTGAGGAGTGCGCTGAAAACTTCCTCAACTTTTTAGATAGGAAAGCCCGTTTTCATCAACGGTATGAAACGGAGCTGACTAGGAAACCCATGTGCTTCACAGAAGCCGATAAAATCAAGTTTGATAGGACCACGGAATGGCCCAGCTGCTGTTCATCCTTTGATGAGCAGCAACATAAGAAAGTGAGGGACCATTGCCATCTCAGTGGTAAATTTAGGTCTGCCTTATGCAGTAAATGCAATATGAAGCTTAGGCTCAAACGGCGAACGCTCCCCGTCATCTTCCATAACTTTAAATGTTATGATGCTCACATCATCATTCGCCATGGATTTGGTAAAATGAAATCCTGGTCATCCAAAGTGATTGCACAAAGTAAGGAAAAATTTATGCGCATCACTGCTAAATTCCAAGTCGATAAGACGAAGGAGGGGAAGCCTGTCTTCTATGACATAAAGTTTCTAGACAGTTTTCAATTTATGTCTTCTTCCTTAGCCGAGTTGGCTAATAATTTAGAAACACTTTCCCTCACTCAACATTTAAAGAAAGACTATCCCAACATAAGTGACAGTCTGATGCGACGGAAAGGGGTGTTTCCTTATAGTTATTTTAGTTCAATGGACACACTGAAGGAGACATCCCTTCCGTCCATCGATAAAGTTAAAAATGATTTGACGGGTGAGGACTGTTCGCTGGATGATTATAGGCATGCAGAGCAAGCATGGTTAGAATTTAGGCGTCGCACTTTTGGTGACTACATGCTTCCCTACTTAAAATTAGACGTCTATCAGTTGGCTGACGTATTTGAGACTTTTAGGAAAGTCACATTGGAACAGGACGCCTTAGACTCCGTCCATTTTGTTAGTCTGCCGGGTCTGTCCTATCAGTCAGCCTTCAAGATGACGAAAAAGAGCATTCATTTATTGCAAGATGCAGAAATGTACACGTTATTTGAACGTGGTATTAGGGGTGGCTTAACATTTGTCAACAAACATGTTGTCAACAGCACCCAAGACATAGGATCAACCACGCATTTAATGTACATAGACCAAAATAATTTGTATTGGAGTGCATTATCCAAGCCTTTGCCACAGTCTGACTTCCAATGGGTAGAGCCCCATGACATTGAACACTTCTCCAATCCAGCACACATCATGGCACTGGGAGATGAGGCCGACATAGGTTATTTATTTGAAGTCGACCTCATCTATCCAGACCGTATTAAGAATAGGACAGTTGATTTTCCTCTCGCACCCGAATCTGGCATAGTCAGTCCAGATATGTTCTCTCCCTTTATGGAAGAACACAATAAGCAATATGAGGTGGAAAATGACTTACACTATAAACCCACTAGGAAGTTGTTGCTCACCCAATTGAACAAGCAGCATTACATCGTGCACTATTCCATCCTCAAATTCTATCTAGGTATGGGGATGCAACTTGACAAAGTCCATCGCGCTATACAGTTTAGGCAGAAGCCTTTTCTAAAACCGTATATAGAATTTAATAGCAAGAAACGGGCTGAATCCAAGAATCATTTCGAAAAGGACTTCTTTAAATTTAAGAATAATGCCCTCTTTGGTAAAACCATGGAGGATGTAAGAAGGCGCATGGACTATCGTATCGTAACTGATCCGGAAACGAGTATCAAGTTATGTCGCTCGCCGTTGTTTTGCCACCATGATGTCATTTCCGAAGACATCACTGGTTTTACAATGTTAAAATCTAAAGTAGAACTTTGCAAGCCCATTTATGTCGGTCCAGCTGTCTTGGATCACTCCAAGTTAGAAATGTGCAAGTTATTTTTGCCACACTTTTAAAAGGTGTCCATTGGTCCAACATGTGGAATTAGTAGGAGGCGATACAGACAGCTTCTTTCTAGCTTTGACAACCACTAGCCAAGTCAAGTAGGAAGACATTTTAAAATATTTAGCACCCAAGTTTGATAGTTCCAACTATCCCACTGACCATCCGCTTTACTCTACCTCAAATAAAGCGAAGCTTGGCTGCTTCAAGGATAAGTGTGCCGGCAAACAGATAGAGGAGATGATCTTGCTTCGCCCCAAGATGTACTCCATGAAGCTAAAATCCTCAGAGCTTTCTATAAAACGGGCAAAAGGCATCTCGAAGTCAATCGTTAGAAAAATGACAAATAGGGACTATCAAGATGCCTTAGATTCTCTTAAAATTAAAAAAGTAGAGATGACCATTTTAAAATCACAGTCGCATCAAGTCAGAACAACGACGTTTAGGAAACGAGGTCTCTCAGCTTGGGAAGACACGCGATGCTGGATGAGTCCTAACCACTTATTACCGTACGGCCATCCAGACATTCATCTACCTCCACCCAAGAGACAGAAACTTTCTCTTCCTCCGTCCGGCGATGTCTGATGATGAATGCTTCCTCTCTGTTGTGGTTGATGTTTTACTTTTTCGCTCCATGGCGTTTTCTATGGGGTGTTGTGAGTGTGTGCCTTGTAACATGCGTCCAACTTCTGATCACTTCATATCATGACTTGCATATCAACTGGTTTTTCCTGACTTTGTTTTGTCCCTGCACATGAGTGACTTTGTTTTCTCCGGTGATGTGAGCCATAAAAAACTTTGTTTTCTGCTACCATCAGTATTAACGATGTGTGACTGTGATGAAATGTCTTTCATTCAATAACATATCATGTACAGACTGTCTCGTTTTTCTTTTGACATAAAGATGGGATTCTCACTCAATAGACAGAAGTAAAAGTTTTGATCATTTGTAAGATGGGTAGGGTTAGAAATAAAGTTGATGATTGTAAAGTTAGAAATAAAGTTATACCCATGTCGCTGTTTGTAAGATAGGTGAAATATAAATGAAGTCAGAATCACTTCACTGTTTGTAAAGTTAGAAATAAAGTTGACGTTTGTAAAGTAAGAAATAAAGTTGATGATTGTAAAGTTGGAAATAAAGTTATACCCATGTCGCTGTTTGTAAGATAGGTGAAATGTAAAATAAAGTCAAATCCATGTTAGAGTTTGTAAGTTATCATCATCACCAACGAATGTAACATCATGACAATTTCTTCGGCCTAGGAAACATCAACCACTTTGCTGACTCATGTCTATAAATAGCTCTGACTCATGAAGGGGTAAAGCGCCAGTCATACGAATCTAATCACTCTTGTTCAACCTTTTCACCGACACGTGTGTGGGCGATAGTTCATTGCGATGACTCATTCAAAACGCATCATGTGATTAACACGATTCTGTTAACTGTGACTCATACAGATAACGCATTAAAGATTTAACAATGTCAGCTACTTTACTGATATCACGTCAACCAGTCATGATACAATGTCTGTTGTGAAACACTGCAATATGTACAGGATGCCACTTCCGAATCAGAGCAGCAGGAAAGAGTTCAGTTTCATAAAATATACAATGATTACTGGTTTTAATGTTGGCTAGATTCATTAACATCTTCAATTGAAAAGACACTACTATATTCTTCAATGTCAGGGGACTGAGGCGTAGATGAGGCATGAGTGTTCGCATTTTCTTGACGACTTCGTAACACATGGACTGCATCACGAAATGAGAAAGGTTTCTTAGGACTTGGATTTTGCCGCAGCGAAAGATTTGAAGATTTCGACCGTTGCTCATGCGAATGACCAACATTTGCGGACGACCGCGATGATAGACTGAATCGGGAAGATGGGTATGCAACTGCTCTAAATCGATGTCTCTTCTGAGATTCATTTCGCGCATGGCGTTGATGATGCGGATGGGGAGCATGACTCACAAATGACATGAGGGTTGAGTGAACTTCCCTTTTATACTTTTCCCATGAGGGTTTTGGAATCACAATGTAGCAGTGATCATTATGTAGAATCATCTGTTAAATGCGAATAAATACAATGCCGTCTCCTACGTTAATGACACAGCAAGAGTTGGATAGGATAGCGCGATGCAACCTTCGTAGTTGAAAGCGTTCTAGAGTTATCTGAAGTTGACGTTTCGTATCATGAAATGTAACACACTGATTATTCCATGATACATGGAGCCATGCTGATAATTTCCACATGTTTAAAACCTGAGTGAAGAAGGGTATGCCTAAGAAAGAAGGAGAGAGTCATGTTCATGTGTGTCATGGTGAGTGTACATTTTCTTTCTTGATACAGTGACCGTTAGGCCGTGGTCTCATAAAGACCGATGGTGCGTTCTCAGTGTGTGTGGAGAGTGTTACTGTAGTTGATCATCATCAACATGGACATCATTTTTAAAGGTTATGGAGACAAGATAGGGATTCAACGTAAACAATCTTCCGTTCCTGCGCGGACCCATGTAGATGGTTTGAATTTTAATTTCGAAGGAGTAGAATCCATTTCCCAAAATAGGGAGTGGTTTGCAATTGAGTAAGTCGAATTCGCTGCCCTCCTTTTTATGGATGATGAGACAGTGTCTATCCATAAACACATACATCTATCGTCTTTCCATGATGGGAACTTGTGACCGCTTCCCATTGTGTCGAACAATTTCTTTGGGAATGGTGAGATTTTCTTTCAGGAATGTTTCAAGAGTATTGAATTGTAACCGTGTCCAATAGTCTAACGGCACACACACGGCCAGTCCATAGTTTGTTGACATAACCTTTAGATAATCTATCCGATGACTTGGAGTTTTTATGGTCACGGCTTCTCCATATGATGAGTTATCTTTTGATTGAAAGCATTTTTACCCGATGCTAAAGTAAGGGAGTTCAGTGTACCCAGTGCGAGAGCAGAGGAGTTGATAGCTTCGAGCAACTGCATGGTTAGCGCAAGGACGGAAATGATTGCCATGAGCTCAGTCGCCCGTTTTATAAGCAGACCTAGCTCCAATCACATGCGTTTCCCTTTTCTCGTTTTCCCAGTCTTTGTTACGTGACAAACAGTTATCGCACGTGAACTTTTGACTGCGTGGGTGGAAACCTTCCCTCTTACAAAGTCGTTCTAGTCCTCACAAAGACTTGAGTGACACGTCCCTTCTAGCGAACAAAGACGCATTCATTTATCTAACAAAGAGCCTGATAGTAATGCACAAAGCGCAATGACTCATGTTGCTCTATACACCATTACAAAATACTCAGTGAAAAGAAAACTTTATTGCATCTACACAATGTGTCGACTATCAAACAAAGTCGTGGATGTAAACACACTCAGTTGAATTATGATATGTTTAACAACGTACGCATTTCCTTCGATCGTCTCCTCTATTCTCTCCATAATTTTCTCCATATGACGACCATAAAATTGATCACTAAGAGTAATCCATTCTGTGCAATAAGATTCAAAACGAAGTGGTTTTTGCAAATCTTTCAACTCTATATAAGCAACGAGTCTACCCTTTACATATTGAGGTTGTAAACTCTCCATCAATCTTTTGAAGAGAGGAAGGCTTTCAGTGAGCACTACTTTCATATCATTCATCTTCATTTTAAATGTAAGTTTCCAATCTTGTAAAAATCAATCGAATCCTTGTTGATCAAGTGTAAAAACACATACCTCGTTACTTAGTGTACGATGCGCCATCATAAACGTTGTGACTATAGATTTCACATTGCTTCAATGACTTCCACTATGAATAAAACAGAGATAACAATCATGTTCCACTGTAAGTTTATTCAACACCAGACAAAATTTGCAAGTACAGAATACACTTCATGAAATGATCATCACTTATTCACAAGGAGTAAAAACATGTTTTACATAGGCCCATGCTGTTGACAATAATATAGATACAGTTCATAAACGTCATAGAGACTACAATGCCAGCGTGAAGAGAGTTTTGCAATGTAGGTAGCTTTATTTCTAGTATTACAATGGGATGGTGGTCTGTAAAGGTGATGTCTCTCACCGAAACATACAGCCATATCAAAAATCATTTAATCTCTAAACTTCTTTTGATCACAATGCATATGATAGTCTTGTCTTACACGATCTACCCAACATGGTAAATATAAATTATCAATGTGCAACTGAACTGTTGCTGCTTCTCGTTCAGAATCATTTCCTAATATTTTAACAATATGATAACCTGACAGCCACCGTTTGAAATCACTTATCAAATACGTTTCATTTACAAATCCAATATGAATCAAAATAGAATGATCAAGTCCATGTACATGACGTCGTGACCATTCGTCTTTGTGTGGAGGACAGTAGGCAAATCTATGATATACACTAACAACAGTTTGATCACTTTCCCTCATTGCAATAGCACTCAATTCCTGCATGGGTGTTCCCTCACTGTCTATGAAGATGACAACCTACAATATCAAAAAGACTTCATTACAAGATAATACATTGAGCAGGAACTTTACAAGGATGTCTGTCCTTTACATAACAAAAGATACATACAACATGATTACAATGTTTTATTTGAACATAACGCGCAAGACCGCGTTTTCCACATTCACTACATACTAACTGATTACAATACTTCAGATTTCTCTTTGGTGGTAACACCATCTTTCTTTGATGCGCGACGACGTTTAGGTTTGGCGACAGGTTCTTGACACTCTTTCACACAAGAATCAATGACTTTCTCAATGTGATCAAGAGCTATTAACTCAGGTTGATGATGAATTTGAGCAATGCGCAAATTGAGAGAAATGAAATTACTGTCAGATTGATGAGGTCCCACATAAACAGCAGGCACCCTCGCCTGCACCTAGCGATGACAATTCTTTTTCAACTGACTGTTCAACTGTCACTCCTGAAGTGACTTTACAATACTTGCTTTGCAAAATATAGCAGCGAGTGCCGCGATACAAAGGTTTATAATAAGAAGTTTTCTTTTCTGGCCACAACTGTAATATTTCAGTGGGAATAAGAGCCTTTTGCCTCACAACGTCTTCTAAAATGTCAAGCTGCTGACGCAACCAATTATCAATAGGGATACTCAGGTTTTGACCGCAACGATTTACTTGCGTATCCAGTTTTGGTAAGTATACCGCCGGCGTTTGAAGATAGAGTCGAACACCGTTGTAGCGCACTTGTTGTTTGTAGGTGGGATAGCCGTGAATTACCTTTTCAATTTTCGGATTCCACAGCTCGAGATGTTGAGGATTCAGTGATGCAGCAGTTGGGGTAGGATTCATGGCCATGGCAGTCTGTAAAGAAAGAATATCACTAAGTACATTCATGATCATCAGAGAAAAGAAAATTGTTAGCTTAGCAGTGACATATGAGGTGGCCCTTAAGAGGACCTTTTGGAGCGTTCACATAATTTAAAGCTTATCACCAAAGTCTAAGTCTTCGTCATCGTCCAGTAAATTAAATGTCTTGGGCTTAGGACCCGAATTGAGTTTCAATTCCCTAAAAGACTTAAAGGTAAAGAACCGTATGCACCAACGAGGTTTGGTATTAAACCTGGTTAATCTTCCATTTTAAACCAAGCTTAAATTTTCGTGGAAGCACAAATGTTAAACCTGGTTTAAAGTTAGAAGAATCTTGGTTTAATTTAAACCTGGACAAGGGCAGGTTTAAGCGCTAAACACGCATCATTCTCATTATTTTTTCTTCGGTTCAATGTGGTACAGTGAATACGCCGAATTCGCTGCTATAGGTGCAGCAGCAGCACAGAAACGACGACGAAGTGAACGGACAACCCCGACTGATAATTTCACAGAAGAAGAATTTCGACAAAGATACCGCTTCACAAAGGAGACATTTCGCCATATTTGTACTATGTTAGAAAGTGAGTTGGAACCTCCGAATAAAAGAAATGACAGTCTCTCTACTGAACAGCAAGTTCTAATTGCCCTTCGCTTTTATGCCACTGGTAATTTTCAGATGTCAGATGGTGATTTAATCGGTGTGCATCAAACAACTGCTGGACGCATTGTTCATAAAGTTTCCAAAGCAACAGCAAGACTACGACAACAGTTCATTTCGTTTCCCTCGCCTGACGAACTGGAAGTCGAAAAATAATCTTTCTACAAGATCTCACACTTTCCAGGTGTTATTGGTGTAATAGACGGGACGCACATTCGTGTACAAAGGCCATCGGGAACCTCATCTGAGCTTTATCGCAATCGAAAAGACTATTTTTCTTTGAACGTTCAAATCATGTTTGATTCTAAATTGAGAGTCAAAGATATTGTGACCCATTGGTACGGGAGTGCTCATGACTCCAGAATTTTTCGAAATTCTTTGTTGTATGACAAACTTGAAGTCCTTCCGCCTCGTTCTTGGCTTCTTGGAGACTCAGGCTATCCGTGTCTTCCGTGTCTCTTAACACCGTTTTTGTCCCCCTCGGATGCTGCCCAACGATGCTACAACAAAAGTCTCACCATTACGAGAAATTGTGCTGAGCGTGGAATCGATGTTTTGAAACGTCGCTTTCCAGTTATTAAGAGTGGCCTTCGTGTGCAAATCGAAAACTCGCAACCTATCATAATGGCTTGCGCGATTCTGCATAACATTGCGATCAACAACAAGGAACCAGAGTTCGAAGGAAATGAACTTTTCAGTCATCCCCCTGCATTCGCCGATCAAAACGTGAACCGAAGAGGTAACGCCGTAAGGCAGTCAGTCGTCGAGCAATACTTCACCAACGTTTAATTTTACCTCTGAAGGCCTACATAATTCTGAAGGCTTGTTTCTTATCCGAATTTCAAAAATGAATTAATTTATTATTTGTAGCTTTGAAACGTTTGTGTATTTTAGATGCCAATTTGCGATCTAATTACATGTACAAGTACAATTACAACTATATACAGTAATGAAAACAAGTGATATTATTTGCTTTCCCAAGAAAACGAAATAATTTATTAACTGCTTCAACATCTGTTTATTCAGGGGAATACAAACCTTTGACAATTCAGGGAACTAACTTTTGACAATTTCAAAAAATCAAATCTAATTCAAAGCATAAAAACGAGGTGACCAATATAGAACAATATAGCCATGTACTATGTTCGTAAGAAAGATAAACATTTAACACAAAGTTATTTCTTATTAAAAGATTTAAGTTTTTTCCTCAGGAGCTCTTCCTCCAGCTTCAAGTTCTTCATTTTTTGTCTATGCTCTAATTCGGCGAAGTTAAGAAGTTTTGAGGGAAACGCACTCATGCCCCTGCGATGTTGGTGAGCTTCGATCCGATCTTCCTCCTGAAGCTGCTCATTCTGCTGAGGGGAAGGCTGCAACTGCTGCCGAAAATTCAATTCAAAGGGGATCGTCACATCTGGCTCATCCATGCACGAGAGTTCTTGAACAACGTCACTAATATCCGCGCTGTCGCATGCCATAGCAAGAGCGTCGCAATCGAAATCCGTTGTCAGCGGCGAGGTCAGCTCATCGGCATTTATGAGGCCACTGATGTGCCTCGTGCGAGGAGAAATTGGGGCCGCCGTCGATGTTCCACCTCCTGTACGCCGCACTTCTCGCTTATACGCGGCCAATTTCTTTTTCGCTTCGATCTTCTGCCTCTTCCACAGCGCCTTTAGCTCGTCAGCTGTTCTGCAGCCGTGTCCATGCGACGAGAATTCTTCGGCGATCTTCCGCCGCGTATCCGCCTTTTTTTACAATCGCGCAACTTGTTCTCTTGTCTTCGACAATCAGCCGGTGGTGCGTTGGTTCCAGCAATTCGATAAGCAAGTTTTTCTCTGCTATCAAAAAATTGTGACCTCTCTTCTTTTGCGCTATGATCAAAATGAATGCTATTAACTGTCAGCGCTAACTGTCTTAAACTCAGTTTGATTAAATAGAGTTTTATTAAACTTTGTTTGCTGCATCGACAGAAATAAACTGAGTTTTTCAAAACCAAGTTTGACAGCAAACCAGGTTTAGATAAACCTCGTTGGTGCATACGTGTCAAAGCGTCTAGGTGGTGGAGGCGGTGGTGGTGATGGTTCAACAAAATAAGCTTGTACAATCATCGACCACAAACACTCTCCTGCGTCTCTCTTCTAAAATGCTGGTAAGGTTTAGGCCACACCGTCATGACACTCACTTGTAAATTTGCAAACAGGATTGATCAGACAAAGTTGAGAGGGGAGAATGGTTTCAGCAAGTCACACACGCTTTCCAAGTCAAGAGAATGAAATGAAGAGAAAATGGGGAGACGTCTGCTTTTATAGTCTCCTGCGAATCCACATTTGACACTATGAGAGCCAATCAGAGACCTCTGTTTCTCCCCTGACTTCGTTGCGGCAGGGAAAAGGAGGCACGCGGACGTCTGACTCATGAATGCTTTTCCCAAATCTTGTAATCAAATCTAGTTTAGCACATTGAGTTGAATATGAATGTGTTTTATGCGACATAAGAGCAAGTTGGATCCATGCTCATGAAATGAATCTAGTCGAGATGCAATTTTTGCCATGTGTCGCTGATAGAAATATTTGGGATCATGTATCGTCTCTGCAGAATAGGGTGCAAAATGAAACACTGCACGCTCACCTGCATGTTCGTCAGTCACTTTCTCAAATTCAATCTCTTCAACCAATTGTCCTTTCACATCTTTATTTATCAAACTGTCCATGAGTTGTTGGAAAACGAAGTAACCTTTAGCGATAGGAAATTCTAAGTCTGCCTTTTCATGATGAAAGGAGATGATGTAGCCCCTAATCACGCCACGAAGACTTTGTCGATGAAAACGTAGTGAACAAAATTCATTTGTAAACTCTACTGCTTCTGCCATCTTTCTTCCTATCACTTCGGAGACATAGCATGAATGACATTCAGGTGTAACATGGCACGCTGATTCCAAATCTGGTCTCTGTTTTCCCGTCCGAGGCTTGCTTCACCCGCTAGAGCAATTTTTGTAAAAATTCTAACTCTGTCGTTTTTCGCCAAGGTCCAAAATTTTCAATGACGTCTCACCTCTAAACGAAGGCAGATAGGAACAAGTCATGTTTTCCACTGAATTTGTCTCACTTCCAGCTTTCAAATGAGCTATTGCACGACTTTCTACGATCTCTACAACCAAAGTTGGAAGTTTGGCAGGAGGGGGGGGGGGGGGTCAGAACTTTTTCTCTCCGATTGAGTTGGGAAGAAGTTCCTAGACCCAAAATTTCACGTAGACTCCGAATTTGCACTCCGTTTTACCATCCGAACCCTCCTTCTGCCCGAAAAACGACTTTTCTCATCCCAAAACATCCAACACCCACCCTTTTCCAACTCTGCCGCTCCACCCCTTGCCTCTCAGGAAAACTCCTCCCGCCTTCCTTCCCCACCCAACATTTCACGCAGATTCCAAATCTAAACTCCACTTTTCCATCCAAACCCTCCTTCATGCCGATTTCCAACTTTTCTCATCCAAAACACCACCAACACCTACCCTTTCCTCACTCTATCCCTCACACATTCCTATCACCTTCCTTCCCATCCCTTACCGGAAAACTCCTTCCTTCCTTCCAGAGGGGGGGTAGGTACCTGTTTCCTCCTCTCGGACCCATTCCTCCCAACACATCCTTGGCCATCTCCCTCACCTTCCTTCCAGAGGGGGGGGCTGAGTCAGCATAATGACTCCTCGTTTCGCATTTTGGAATTGAATTTGCGTTGGGATTACTACTAGTGCTTCATGAATTCACACATCCTTTGAGTGAATAACAGTGAATTGTTTCATGAATTCACACATCCTTTGAGTGAATAACAGTGAATTGCTTCATGAAATCACACATCCTTTGAGTGAATAGCAGTGACGTTTCCTTGACGTGTAATGCTCAATTAAGCGATTGTCTTGAAGTGAATTCGAAATAAGGACAATCGTTGCTTTTTCATATGGATAGACGTTTACGTTTGCATTTACGTTTTTTTACATTGAGTGGTGTAACTCCCCAGAGCTTTAAAACTTTCAGAGGGAGGAGTGTCATATATGGCATGATAAATTAAATCATGTTTGATTTGTTTATCTGTATTGTAAATATTGCATGTCTGTGTGAAGATGTTTTGAAAAATTGCAGAACACTTTCTAACCATGAAAACGGCACGCTTGTTTTTTATTTACCTCGTAAAGGTCTTCTCCTAAGTCACAACACTTGTAGTATTAAGATACTGCTCTTTTCTGAAGTACTTTTGCACATAACTAAAACTGATGTCATTAGAAAAGGGCATTCTGCAATTCTCATCTGCTGACTTTGATTTGTCCCATGTGCCAACCCTAATGACAGCGTACTAAATAAAGTACACTTTTCTATAATCACTTATTCACACTACACACTTATTACGAAACAAATATCCATTATGTTCATTCAAATAGTATAATTATTCATTACTTTGCCGACAGTTATGATGATGCAATATATTCAAAGTAGATAATTTCACACTTACTCATTCGCCATGTTTTTTGGTAGAAAATTGTTTCAAAAGCCGCGGGAAAAGAAACACTAAAATAAAATGTTGAGGAAAAGCACGTGGTTCAGTGGTATTTTAAATGAATTTATCGTTTTGAACGTCTTTATCGCCGAACTGCATAGGTTTCGATCAAAAATATGTTAATCTTTCGGTGTACTTTATTTATGCCATTGTCGTTAATGGGTTAAAGAAAACGACAGGACATCCAGGGTAGTAGGCCTAGGCATCAATATGCGATGTGACTTGTGCAAGAAGTGCGGCCGCGCGGCTTGGAAACTGTGCATAATTATATTAGACTTCCGTCGGCATTTTCCCTTACGGAACAATCAAAGAAGTCAGAGAGGAGTGAAATGTGTACGTAGGATGTAGGGGATTAGAGCGAAGAATATCAAAGGACAGTGATAATGAGCATTCAGCTCTGCGTGGCATCATACACTGCGAACTACATTCAAATCCAGTGACTACCCGGTAATGAGACAATTTCAATATATCTTCAGAATCTATCTCCAGAATTCTTGATCATAGTGTTATTATTTTACAGATACATATTATGTTATTTTACTGATATTT
The DNA here is from genome assembly GCA_907163375.1 of Prostheceraeus crozeri. Classification (NCBI taxonomy): domain Eukaryota; kingdom Metazoa; phylum Platyhelminthes; order Polycladida; family Euryleptidae; genus Prostheceraeus; species Prostheceraeus crozeri. The sequence goes on along the minus strand of CAJQUW010005609.1, from coordinate 9,900 downwards.
CATTGATATTCGTTTTTATTCCGTAAATCGGATAGGCCCACTGCTATTTGAAGTGGCTAATTATAGTTTTTTTAGGACAATCTTGTCAAACAGTCGTTGTAAATTAAGATATTTGCAAGACTGGGGATAACTCACATTGCTCACTAACACATGAATTACATACGTTAAGTCTTATAATTTTATTTTGAAAAAGGTTAAATCCTTTAACGGTTTAAGGAAAAAGGTTTAAAGCACTTGGTTGAAATCATTGAACAATTGTAGGCATAGATTTCATTACCGGATCACATCGGATTTCGGGTCATTTACCGGATCATTACCCATCGACTCTCGGATCACGCATGTAGTTATCGGATAGGATCCCGACTCATGCCCATGAACAGATCCGGTGTGAGCCGATAGGAGCTCTAATTAGCCTGCACCGATGAATATACAGGAATAGGTCCGTAATGAGGAAAATCGGGGGTCCGAATTTCTAAATCCGAGGATCTAAATCACCGCTTCTTTTAATTATTTCTTTGTCCTGTTCCAATGTTGAATCAAAGTTTCCCCCAGTTTGACTTTCTTTGCTTCATATTATATATTCCATGTTTCTTCGTTATGAAGAAGCAGCATATGAAAGTTTCTAGTGTTTGTTTATCTGCTTCTGTCCAAAATTGTTTTACCAAAATATTAAGTCGTGAAGCTGTTAATGCCATACAGTTAATATCATACCATATGTTTAACTCCACGACCGATTCAATCCAGTCCTGGCATTTTTAGCACCCTTCCAATTACCATTGAATTTCATATGAGGATCAACCTCATAATAACCTGAGCTATTGCAAAAATCAGTACGATCCACTCGCATCTCCTTGAAAAAATGCCAAAAGCTAATTTTAACTTGAATACTTAACTGCCACCGGTTGAAGCTACGAAGACAGTCTGACATTTATTGATAAAAAAGTAAGTGCTCTTGAAAATTATTGGACTTTCAAGCAATCAAGGGCAGTCCTTTTTTTAGCCAACCCATGTTCGAAAGAGATCAAATCTCAGACTAAGTTTGGTATTTTCTAAATAATTGAAAATATAGAAGTCACTCCCTTCTATTTACGACTTTTTATTCCAATAAGTTACAGAAGTTAAAAAGAAGCACCCGACGCGTTTCGTCCGAAGACAGTCTCAAGGGTGGCGTACAAATGTGGAAGGATCCTTAAATACTGATTAGGCATAGGCTAGTTGTGGCAACTCATTAAACTTGTTCATGACGTCTATTAAGTTTTGGCATTTTCATCGCTATGAAGCGTGCTTCAGCCATTCTCGTTGTAATCGCATTAAATTGTTGAATAAGGATCTCACAACTAAAGTCAGTTATTTCCATCTCTCTACCAGCATGAAATTTTAGATGATGCTCGCTCAAAGCACTTTTGGAATCTCTGTTGCGATGTCCCTGGTTTATCACTATGAGTGATCGAATAAACAGCAACGGATTTAGGTTTAATCATAAATATGTTGAAACGAGTAAAAATAAATAGGCCTACAGTAAAATGCCATCTACCAAAGCAGACAACGTCCACTTATCACTCGATTTCGTTAGTGATTGTCATCTGAGAAAATTAAATAAGTTGAAAGTTAAATATGACATTCCGATAACGTTTTCAACTAAACCAGAGAGAAAAATTATTTCAATTAATAAAAGCAAGCCCAAAGAAGAATGCAATTGTAATGTGTGTAGCGCCATTGGTCCTCAATACAACTGCAAAAGCAGATATCTAGTTTATTGTTTTTATTGCTTTTGGTGCAATGATCTCTATGTTGGACAAAGTTGTCGACCTTTTAAGTTGCGCTATCAAGAACACGAACGTAGTATTCGCAACAGAGATTCCAAAAGTGCTTTGAGCGAGCATCATCTAAAATTTCATGCTGGTAGAGAGATGGAAATAACTGACTTTAGTTGTGAGATCCTTATTCAACAATTTAATGCGATTACAACGAGAATGGCTGAAGCACGCTTCATAGCGATGAAAATGCCAAAACTTAATAGACGTCATGAACAAGTTTAATGAGTTGCCACAACTAGCCTATGCCTAATCAGTATTTAAGGATCCTTCCACATTTGTACGCCACCCTTGAGACTGTCTTCGGACGAAACGCGTCGGGTGCTTCTTTTTAACTTCTGTAACTTACTGGAATAAAAAGTCATAAATAGAAGGGAGTGACTTCTATATTTTCAATTATTTGGAAATTACTTATCTTAAGTTTGGTATGGCATGTGTGACAACTGTGACACAAGGTTGGAAATCAGGTATATCAAGATCATGAGAACAAGATTTTTATCTAGTATATTTTAAGGAGAATCAGTTTTTCTTAGAATGCACCAGTGAGTGAATTGAGCTGGATGCATCAGTTTTTTAACCTCATGTCCTCACGTCACGTTGTCTGCGAGGACTCGTTTGAATCTCAATGCGATATTGCATTTTGAGTTGCATGGGAACAGACGCACTTGAACTGTCATTTCATTCAATATCAGGAGTCATTAACAGGCTGCTGTGGTGAGATCTGTTTGGATTTTCAACTGAGGATGCAACTCAATATTTGATTATTCTATTTAAATAATGTTTTCAAGAAGCAACTATTGTCAATTATTACAGAGAAAGAGTATCGGAAAAGGTTTCACTGCACAGATATATTTCGCCGGCCATCTACGGGAGGCACCCCGGAATGACAAGCAAGGTATGATATGAACACATGTAAATAAAGGCTAGCAGACAATCATAATATGACGCATCATGGCATGACTGATACGCAATGAGACAAGACAATGAAGCATGAAATACAATAATTGTTGAGACTAATAATAAAGTTACCAAGGTAAAGAAAAGATATAAATTTATCTGCTCGACGCAAAGGTCTGCGTTCGATCTGTAGATATGCAGAGCCTCTAAAGCGCAAGTAAGCATGACACGATTATTCTGTTTTGGACAATCATTCATTTTCACGCGACATTGGATGCTGCCATCATTCATAGTAAAATGCTTTGCATTACACTCTTTACTACCGTGCTTTTCGGTCCCGATCATCATCCTGATTTTCATAGATTCTCTAGATATTGTTTATTTAAGTCAGTGTTTCTCAACCTTCTCTTTGAGAACGTCCCCTTTTCATCTCGTAAAACGTCCAACGCCCCCATGAAATTAGTCTCAGCAGAGGGCCTGTACATGGTCAAATTTTGGCTCCTCAATTTCTTGAATTTGTGCATTACATTACCCGCTGTATAAAATGTCAATTTAGAATCATCCTTGAAATATAGTTATTGCATTATTATACTTCGAATCAATGATTTGAATCTTAAAGTTATCTTGCAGAATGAAAGCAAGACTCGAGTAGGTAAATTCAATTATGCTTCTTTGACTCTGAAGTTTACATAAACAATTAAATGTAGTAGGACTGTCAATGCCATCCCTGAGGTTGGTGCCGTTTTGCAAGATCACGCTAGATTTACTAGGAGAACATTATTTCAATCCAAAGGAATGATGATGGCTTGTTAGAGGAATAGCATATCCTAGGGGGGTAATGTCATTCTCAGGTTGGTTTAGCTGCAGTGTCTCCCATTGCTAGCTATCAACATCCTCTGGATTGCGCATGCAATTGAAAAAATACTCTGGCTGGTAACGCAAGTGAAGTCTTATCTCATTTCATTAGGACATCGTGTGGCCGACTCTAATAGAGAGAGCTCCTTTTGATTTGCAACCTGAACATATTTCCATCAATAGTCACCGTGATTGAATTTAGCTTTAATTGATACGCGGGCAACACGAGACAGACTACACTGGAGATTGGAGTTGTAGAATATGAAAAGCATTTTAGACATCAACATTAAAATATTTACTGTTTGCACGTGCCTTGCGACATTTTAACTGCATGACCATGAAGTAACACAAAAGAATCTAATTGGGTTTCATCAAAATATTTTGATGAAACTAAATCACAAATTACACGCGATTGCAATCCTGATTTTTTTCAAACTTAGAATCATTGGTTTTACAAAATAAGCGAGCTCTGACCGACTAAAAATTTCGAAGAGAACTTGTCGAAGTTAATGTAATAAGCGCAAATTTTTGGAAATAATCACTTTTTCGAGTTGCCAAGTTCACATCGATTCGCCAACTCGAAAAAGGGCCATAGTGTTTTTTACTAAGTGTGACATATTCAAGGTTGTTTCGCTTGATGAGTGCTGTGAATGAATATGTGCACAAAGCGCTTACTCTGAAGATGCACAGTGTGCAATGTGCATGGACAGCTCAAGATATGATAATAAACAAAGCGCCCCTTCGTAAGCAAAGCGCAAATCGTATCAAACGCCCCCTTGGAAGTTGCGAACGCCCACTAGAAGGCGCTGGCACCCACTTTGAAAACCGCTGATTTAAGTCATGTGTCTATCAATCGTGTTATGTCTATGCTTTTATGGATAAATCAATCGCTTGAGAGTGGTCTATGTTGTAGGCCGAACGATCTCGCGCAGATAAATATTTGTTCTTCATTCCATCAAACTTGTAGGAAGTCTCTAATTTACAAACATAATCACATTCCCTGATTTTTAAAAAAATGTCAATATGAGATTGATTCTAACCTGATGATGCAGTCGTGTGACAAGTGTATCTAAATGGAAATGCCTGCGATTTTTATGCCACTTCTGTGTATACCAAGGTCCGGAACGATTTTATCAACTTAACGTGATGTTTAGCAATTTACGCTTCTTTACAGAATCAGAATGGCAACATCAATGGACACTTCAGCATCAACAGCATCTGTCATTTCTATTCAGCCAACAACTCCGGAGAAGATCATCGGACACTGTGGATGCTGCAAGCAATCATTAAAAGAAATCGATCCATTTCTGAAATGTGAGAAGTGCAACAACATTTTACATGTCCTTTGTACTTGTCTTCCAAACTACGAACTAATCAAATATTTTAAACTGAAAAGGAAATACTGTTGTGAAACTTGCATCATTAACATATACCCCACTGAGATAAAACATACTTTACACTCAACACATTTATCACAACACGGAACAGAACAACAAAACATTGCAACACAATCACAGAACACACAAACAGACAATCAGACATGCAGCACACAATCAAATAACACTAAACTCGAGAAAGAAAAAAAGAAACTTCAAGGCGAGAGAGAAGATCTATTGAAGGCCATAAATGTGTACGAAAATGAAATGAAAGAGAAGGATGATCAAATTAGAAAACTGCAAATAAATGCCGAAGCTATGAATGAAAAAAATGAAGAAATAAGAACTCTCGAAGCATTGCTCAATTGTAAAGAAGATGAACTGCGAAAAATGAGACAAGAAATAGAACAACTGAAGCTGAAAGCCAGGGGAGAAGAAAGAAGAAGATATGGTTTAATCGATGAAAGTAGTGAAAGTGAAAGCGATGATGAAAATGAAATGAAAAATGACATTGATGAGTTATTGAAGAAAATGAATATGATCGAAAAATAAATCAAGAAAAATACGGAATTTAGACAACAACAGCAAGAACAGCAACAATCAGAGCATCAGCAGGAAGAGCAAGAACAACATCAACATCAACGATCATACCGGCAATCGAGATTCAACAACAGAATCATGACCTGCTACTACTGCAACAGAAGAGGCCACAACATGCAAAACTGCTTTCATGCCCCATGGAACCGTCGGAGAAATAACTCTAACCGAAACAGATATCAATACAACAGTAACAGAAGACACCATGATGAAAGACAAAGATATGAAAATCAACAAACGCACGACAACCAATATAGAAATGAAAATGGAAGAAATCGGGAAAACAGAAGATACGATGACGAAAGACAAAGATACGAAAATCAGCAAACACACAGCAACCAACATAGATATGAAAATGGAAGAAATCGAGAAAACAGAAGATTTGATCCTGAAAGAGAAAGAAGAACACAAGAAGAACGATTTAGAGTGTCTAGAGTATAGGATGAAAATGGACGCAGTTATTACACACCGACACGCCTCGCACACACAAATACCAGACAACACACACCCATAAGACCTTACCTTTAACGAATCATTAGAAGGAGAGGACGAAATGCAAAAAAATGATGAATTGAAAATCAGCTACATAAATATAAACGGCCTAAGTAAAAATAAAATCAACGATACTGATATGATCAAGGACATGGATAATGCAAACATAATTTGCTTCTCAGAAACGCATTTGAAAGAGGAAGATGACTTTCCAACTATAAGTAATTATTCAGGTGAACATACAACGGGAAAGAAGTCACTGAAATCAGGAAGAAACATCAAAGGCATATCAGTATATTTAAAAGACAATTTGGATAACTTAGAATTTGAAAATATCGTAAATGAAAACGGAACAATGATGATCACAAAAATAAATAGTAAAAAAGACGGGTGCTTATCGGATATATATTTAATGATATGCTATAGAAGCAATAGAGAATCAAAATATAAAGATATAGAATTTTATCATAATATCAAAAGTCATATTCTTGAATATAGGACTGAATAGTTACGGTCGCCTCAGTGATACTCACATGTTGACGCTTGAACGTTTTCAAAACAGAGCTCATCGCTTAATATGTGGCAGTAAATGCATTTGTAAAGATTTCACTAGTATCGAATCTCGTTTTAAGAAAGCATCTTTGGAGTATTTGTTGAAATGCGAGACATATCAAGACCATCCTTTGCATTATTCTATCCCTGTTAGGTCAAGGATGAAAACTCACTTTATTGTACCTTATTGTCATACTGAGAGGAGACTGCGAACCTTCTTCCCATATTCATGTCTATTGTTCAACAACCTGCTTTTACTGAAAGATTTACGCGATGTCTCGAAATGCATGTATGTAATACTTTTTCTTGATTGTTTATTTTTCTTTTCTTTGGACAACCTCAGCATCCCGCAACATAATGTATTCAATGATTCTTATTTGAAAATATATACGCATTCTATTCTATTCTATATAAAATGGAAAACATAATAATAATTGGAGGTTTAAATGGCAGGATTGGTAGTGAAAACGATAACAAAAAGTACGGGTTACCAGAAAGAAAATCAGACGATAAAACAATCAACAACTATGGTCATGATATATTTACTTTTTGCAATGAAACTAATTTAATTATTGCAAATGGAAGATTTGAGAATGATGATTGCTTAGGAAAATGTACATTTCACTGCATTCAAAATGATGTTGTAAAGAAATCCATGATTGACTACTTGATCATATCAGAATCCATTCTTAATATTTTAAACTATTTTGAAATTGGTAATCCCGTTTTGTATACTGATCATTCACAGATAAAAATTTAATTAAGATTATCATCCACTAACAAAGTGAAAATATTGAATCCAACGCCTTTGTTTAAGAGAGCATTTCCTGATAAATGGACAAAAGAAAATTGTGCAAAATTTGATCAAAAGATGTTCGATATGAAATGCCTAGAATTATCAAATGAATTAAAGATCAATCCTATGAATGCGAATGAGATGTATAGAGAACTGCTAACAATAAGGAATAGTGCTAATAATCCTGGAACCAAAATTCATAAATCAAAGTATTCCGAAAATATAACTCGATTAAGAAAAATTTATAGAAAAGAAGTTACATTATACAAAATGAATAAAAATGATGAAAACTTACAAAGGTTAATGTGCTCAAGGAAAACCTTACAAAAGGAAATAAGAAAAGAAAAGTGGAAGATGAAAAATGATAATTTAGAAAAATTGATATTTGCTAAAGAAAACAATGATCATAAAATATATTGGCATTTGATAAACAATAATAGAAAACGCACCATTAAAAGTAATTTAAACTCTACTAATTTTTTACACAAATTAAAAAATGCAGATATGCCTGTACAACCGGTAACATGCAAGAAAACCTTCGAACCAAGAACCACAATTTTAGATGAAATTTTAGACAGCGAAATAACAATAAATGAAATTAAAGAGAATTTAAATGCTACTAAAAATTGCAAATCAAGTGGTCCAGATAAACTTGCATCAGAAATGTGTAAAGAATCCGAGAGCACTTTGCCTATACTGCAACTGTTATTCAACCGACTTTTGAATGATGACGATGAAATCCCATTTTCCGAAAGCTGGATAATGCCGATATACAAAAAAAGGCAATAAAAACATTACATCTAGCTATCGACCTATAAATTTGAGTTCAAATATAGAAAAACTGTTGACTAAAATTATGAATGAAAGATTAAATCAATGGCTAAAAGAAAATGATATCATTCATCCAAGTCAGACAGGATTTCTGAAAGGATGCTCAAAGATGGACAATATTTATATAGTTAGAGAAATGTTACAAATCTACAAAAACGGTAAACAACCTTTATACGTAGGTTTTTTAGATTTATCAAAGGGGTTCGATTCAATTCCCAAAACAATACTTATAGAGAAATTGTGTGCGTTGCTTCCTAAAAGTAATTTTCTCAACCTTCTGAATAGATTAATCACAGAAAAAAGATACAAAATACTATATGATGGTGTTGAATCTGAAACATTTGATTTACAAAATGGCTTACATCAATGAGACAGTTTGTCACCAACCCTATTTTCTATATTCATGAATTCCTTAGCACAAGAAATTTACTCTAAAACTGAAGACACAAATGCCGCGAAATTTTGTGATTTCTATATACCATGTTTAATATATGCAGATGACATTCTCCTAATGAGCAATAACAAAGCTGGTCTAATCAAAGAACTAGAAATAGTTGACAATTTCTGCTACATCAATGGTCTTCAAATTAATTACGATAAAACGAAAATTATGATTCATAATGATGTTCATGAAAATGATTTTATAAATATCAGTTTGAACGATCATACAAAACAAATTGAAATCGTTAAAGAATATAAATACTTAGGATTTTGGATTTCAAATAATACTAAAAGGCATTTACTTTCACTTTCTAAAAAAGGCAATCAATCTGCTTATTTAACTGCTAAAAAATTAAAAGAACTTGGAGACGTTAATGGAACAATTGTAAGAAACACATTTGTAATGTTAACTTTATCAAAAATGCAATATGGTGGAGAATTTTGCTTCTACAGATTGTTTCATAAAAAAAATTAATATATTTTCTATATTTATATATATAGTTTTTAATATATTCATGCCGCTTATTACTCGATATAATAGCTGTATTATACTCCATTGATTCATGATAATATACAGTAACCATTGAATTACATATACACCATTGACTGTCCTCTCCTTCCATTGTTTTCAATATCTAATGACCATTCATCATTATTCTATCATTTGTAAGTATCATTTTGTATCACCGTATCATCGTACCTCATCATCTCGTTTTTCACTTTTCACTGTACATTGCATCACCTAACGTGTTTTCTTTGGAAAAATATACGTTCTGATATTCTGATATTCTGGTATAGCATGCAGCATAACTTCGATCCTTTCTAGTGGTTATTATTGCTATCAATTTATTTTGCTACCAGTTATGTCTACAATTCAGACATAATTTGTTCAAAGGGGAGGGCACCTTTTCACACCTATAGAAGTTAGTGTTGCACGAATAATTGATTCATCTTCAGAAGCAACCCTTGGAAAATAAGAATCGAATTCACAGTGCTGAAGAAGCCAAACAATAAATCAGTTTATGAAATGCAATGCAAGTTATTTGCATTCTTCTATTAAGTCCGGTATTATATGCAAAATGCGTATGATAAAAGAAAGCGAATAGTTTCACTATATTTGCAGTGACATATAAAGTTGCGGTGATTACTTTCGCAATTTCAAAAAGTTTGAAATAAATTGTTTGATAAAGTCATGATTAAATTAAAGCGCTTTAAATATGCTATTCTACCTACCTTACATGACAAGCTG
>CAJQUW010005607.1:0-44376 GCA_907163375.1 Prostheceraeus crozeri | reverse complement strand
CCCTTAAACAAAATATTGACTAATAGATCGTCTTTCATGTCTGGTCTAAAATTGTTAAAAGAGACACGTTAAGGTGCAGTCATCGGTAACGTTAGACAAGTCGAGTAAAAGACGACTAATTATATGACCAAATTTCGCCTAAAAATTGTGTCGTTTATTGCACTAATAGGCTGTTATCATATATGGGAAAAACAAAAACTTACATAGAAAATTTTTATGTAGAAGAGCATATACTACTCTAAAGTTTACATGAAAAAAATTAACCATTCTGGTGATAGAGAATGTTTTCAAATTTTTATGTATCCGAAATCTCCTCTTTTTTCATCATTGCGGCATTCGTTTCAGCTGAGTCCTATCAAACCATGTACGCCTTCTATTTTTCTGTTGTATCAACTTATAATCTGAAATAAAAGAAAAATCATTTAGCGGGGACTATTCACGTCATGAGTTACTATGCTTAGTAGTTCCAGTTATCTTCTAAAATGAATCATAATTATATATACTCGTCGTTGATCTGTCTACCCTTTTTATCATAGGTAATGCATGCTTTTAGATGAACTTAAAACGAATTTAGCTGCTATTTCACTGACTTCAGCACGGATTGTGCTGAGAATTAAAGTTGATGAGATATAGTAAAACTATATGAAATGACATTTAAATCACATATAGTAAGGAAGCAATTACAAATTGATCGTTATGTAGTCACAAAAGTGAAACAATTACTTGTGAGTCACATTACTGGTAAACTCAATTCGTCAAATCACATTGTTTATCGGACTAAACGTCATATACATGAATTTATCTGTAGAATGACAGCTTCCAACATACGGCGAAATTCCACATTCATCTGAAAAGTACTTTGCCGTAAGGAAATCTTTACCAGCGTCCTGCGGATCTACCTTTTTAAATCAGTTCTTTGGTTTAGAGTTTAGAACTGATGAGATCGGATCGAATCCTAACTACATTAAGTAGTAGTTTCGAGACTTATCGATTGGAAATCTAGTGTTCTGATTAAATCAAAGTCAGAACTTGGATAGTACCGTTGAGACACTTCACGATTACAGTTAGGTACAGTGAGTTTTCAAGACTCAGTTTGGATTTTCATTACAATCGCATTACCAAGTAAGCCTTACTAGTTCATTTTTCATTTGTTTTTTTTACAGAAATTCACCCCTCGTACAGCTATGAGATATTAACGAAGCTTAGGGTGTTAATCAATGACTAAGTAACAAAATTGTAAAGTTTTAATTCAAAGAAAGAACCAACAGATTATTTAATTGATTAAAACCGTTCCTATCAGAAACTTAGTAAGTAGATGAGTTTTACTGAAAGTCTTGGTTCTTGAAAACTCGGGAAGTTTGTTGAGCATCAGGTCATATAATGAAAAGTCAAGCGTTTAAATGAGTGTAAGATTTCTTAAACTCCAAGTCGGAAGAGACACGATCGACTTTTCTAGACTCAGTTCGTTTAAGGAAGGCTTTCTTCCTGAGACTAAAATGGAATTATCTACATATCTTACTTATACTACTTATGTCCTGAACTTTTGATTGTTTAACAATTACATGTACTAGCGCTGAAATGATTATAATGTCACTCAAATTTGATGAAAACCGTTGATTGAGCATTTATAATCATGCTATATTTTCTTCCTCACTTATTAGAAGATTAGAATACACATTTTTTACTTGTGCAGTTTGTTGTGACAGAGTTTGTACCGAAGTTGAACTTATAATCGAGTGAAACTAGTATCATCAGATTTAATAGATTGGTTAATTTCGATTAGTTTCAAACTGAGATCTGAAGACTAATTGACAACACTTGAGTTACCTATAACTAGTGAGCTGTGGTATACATGTGTTACAATTAAATATAAAGCACGTGAGAATAGGTTTTGCGTGTGAGACATTCGACTTATTATTAGACTTTATTGATGGCTTTTTGAGGATCAAGGTCAAACGTAGTATTAATGATTCTTATCATGATTCGAAGCAGAAAATTTATCAGTATTAATGCATAAAAGTTAATAAATTATTTCAACAAGTAGTTGATAAGGGCATCGATTACGAAGGTGGACATATGTTTTGATTAGTTTACAAATCAGTAAAGAAGTATTTCACGATTTCCAGTTGATTCCAGATTCTTATTTGTTTCATCTTTTCATTCACAATACATTCAAATATATTCCTTAATCATCGTTTATAGATAACTTTGTATACATTCTATGACTTAATAAAACCGATAAGATCTGTTTACACAGTATGTTTGAACTTACAGGAATAATTCAATACCTGTTGCATGAGTTTTTTTTTAGATTCGGTACACACACGGCGAAAAATTAACCAAAACCTTACTTCACACCACAGAACATTGAAAATTAGTAAGCAATTTCTAGTCGCGTACGCCAAACTGAGAAATTGGCTTATAGTTTATTTTATTCGCAACTTCAATATTGTATCCATACATGCAGTGTTTAAAAAAATTGTCGCTATACATGTTATATAGGCACGAGCGGGTGCAATTTTATATCATCAAAAATCGGAAAAAGCCGTAACATATGAGCTTATGAAAGCATGCATTTTCCATAAATGTTTGTATTAGAATAGTTTTGGGCCCGTTGACTCAACCACACTATAGAAGGTTGCTATAGGAATATGTCTCTAAGATTCTTTAGATTCCAACCAAGGTAGGCATTTTTGGATATGAGTATCATATTACTTCTTATCAGACCGAAGCATACATGACGAATTGGGGGATATTCTGTCGTATTAGCCTTGCATACTTTCAAATATTACACAGTGTAATGATTTTCTAAGTGAATGCGAACTGTTGCACGTTACGATCGTACAGTTGTATGTTTTGCAGATTCCTTGGAAATCATTACAATGACATGAGTGACCAACATTCACCACCGTGTAATGATTTTTCAAGTGAATGCGCATAACTGTGTATGTTACGATCGTACAGTTGGTACGGTTTTGCAGATTCCCTTGGAAATTATTACAAATGTCATGAGTGAGGATCCGTTGTTTCAAACATTCACAATCACTGAAAACAATTTGACTTTCAATGACCATTTTAACATAGTTATTAGTAATCTCATTTGCAGAACTACTGAACAGTAATAACAATCAAAGCGCTACGATGCTTGTTAATGAATGTATTGTGTCCCATATCAATTTTCTTTTAAATTATTGCAAATTTCGTGGGACACTGCTATAAATGGCTGTTCACGTGTGTACATACACTGAATTGAAGAAAGAATCACTCAAGGGGCGTATGGCGTTGCATCGACATGAAGAATTTCAGCAACCGTTGAAAATTACAAGTTACAGGACAATGATATTTAGCTTGTTCAAATGAAAGAACCCAGATTTTGGATAGACAGAAGAAAAGAACTTGCTCACCTTGCTTTCTTACAAAACATCTGATAACGCGTGCTGGGAAGACGCGAGGTCTGTGGGGTATTTACCGGTTTGTGTCCATCATTTGAGAAATGAGGACCAAGCTGATGCAGGGCAACTCTTAAAATAACTTTTTGATAGACTTTTCCAATTTTTGGAAAACTTCCTTCTTGACACAATTGTGACTGAGACATTTTATCGTTATCAGTCTTGATTTCCTCGAAAAAATGTCACTATCTCGTCCTTTGTCTCGGAATTCTATCACCTGCCCATCTTCTTCGGGATCATCGGGGAGTTATTGTGTGGCCCTCTCGCTCATGAATCTGCAATCTGAGTTGACTTCTTAAAAGTTCCTTGGCCCAATGCTCTTGGTGGGGACAGTGACACCGTATTGTGATGGAAGTACATCGCTCCTTTGACAGGACTGGGTCAACGGATTCGTTGACTGACTCGAAACTGAAGTAGAAGAAGAAAATTAAAAATTGTGACCTTCGCGAGCTTTCTGGAGCATTCGACGTCCTTGGAGGTGTAGTAGGTACTACGTTCGTATCAATCGTTTGAATCAGTATTGGCGTATTCCTGGTGCAACAGGTGGCAACTTATTTGACGGTATGGAATAGTTGGAATTTCTGAGACTGTACGGAGTGGTCGCAATTCTGATCGCATCAGGTCTTTTATGTTAAAATTTTCTTTTTCTTGGGTGGAAGGCGAAGTTTGGAAGTTCTTCATTCTCGCTTTCGTAATCCGTATCGCTACATCGAAATCATAATCGTACAATCTCCCTCCTCCTCCGTTTACAGCGACATTGAGGATATCGTCCCGTCAATCAAAATTTTGGAAAACTCTTTCTTGCAAACATTTTCATAATCTTATTACAAGAAGTATCAATAGCATGAAAGATATCATGACACTTTAATCTTTACATAAATAATGGTAATAAGAATAAGTTATATGTGCAAATGACGTAAACGGTTAGTTAAAGTTCTTCCGGATTTCTCTTTCGAGGTTTGAAGTGCCGTATGAGCCAAGCAATGACATTTAGGCTATATGGGATCACTTACTGTTGGAAGGTATTTTTCATCAGGAATAATCACGGGCTACATGGTGTATTCCACATACTTGAACAGGAGGGTGTGTATAATACATGCCTCTCTGTCCTTCTCCAAGAGCTTAGATTTATGATTACTTAGAAATTCTTCTAAGGCAAAGAATCCATGTGGACAGTCGTTTCGTCAGGAAAATATTTGACTCAAGAAACCTTGTTTTGGAAGAATTTTTTGGAGTATATCAGATTAGAAATATATTTCAAAAATCCTAAGGAAGGAAAATAGTCGCAAACAACCTCTGAGATATGACACATGTACTGAGTGATGGACAAATTATAATATAAATATTAGCTTTGATTTACTTCGTAGTTTTCGAAGTATGGATTTACCTTCAATTGAGCTTCTAATAAAGATATACGCTAATGCTGTGGAGCATCACCGTAGTTCTTGCATTTATGAAAGCACCAATTTCATTAATGCTGAAAAAAAGAACACTTTTATGATAGTTGAAATGAGTATAAAAGCAAAGACATTGTTCAGTGGGCTTCTCGTATTATTCGAAGAAAAGTGTTAGGTTCACATGGATTGCTTCAACGAACCACCACATTTATAATCACTTATTATCCCGAATCATGGAATGAAGCGTCCTAAATTAGCGAACACAAAATTTAAGCAGAGGACTTCAGAATAGGCAGATCTCTGATCCTATGTTTTTGATTACCTCTTATGATTGCTCAGTTTATAGACTATTCTGTTGTATTCATTTAAGAAAATGGTTATCGCTATTGAAATGAATGGGAAAAAACTTATCAGGAACACGATATGATAGTGTTTTGGAAATCCGAGATAAGGTGGAGACTTGGATAAGCGTGCTATAAAACCCGTTAGTAGGCCCCCTACTGTAGAAAAATGAGTTACCTACATGTCGTGAAAATTGAAAACTATAAATTCCCTTTCTTTAGAACAACGTGCAATTTTGTATATATGAAAATCGGGTCTGCAGTTAACACTGGCCAGGATCCCACAAAATCAATGATATTCATTATTTATTTGACTAACAATGATATTACTCGTAACAAAGTAAAAACATATTTCCTTAAAGATCTGGGATCGTCCGGGCAAAAAATCTAAAGATTTGCTCGAAAAGTCCGGGCATTTGCATTTCAGTTATCAATTCACTATATTGGATATAATATTGGATAAGATTTATACTAAGGAGTCAACTATGAGGAAAAACTTAGAACAACTAAAGATTAAAAATAAAACATACCCGAATTATTTCGACTATTTCTAATTTTCTAACAATCGCCAACATAAAATGCACCAATTACCGGAGATCAGGGATGAGAATGGGTTAAAAGGGGGGTCCGGGGACGGACAAATATTTAGATCTTTTGGACCCTAAATAGAGAAAAATGAAGAATCCATTAGCCCACGATTTTACTGAGGCCGGGCGGAATCTCAGCGTATTGCCGGAAAATTCTCATTCGCCTGAATGGCTAAAAAAGCAGGTGACATTGATTAGAATTCCAACTATCCTCAAAGCCAGGCGTATTAATTGTCTGACGTAAATACTCACTATGTGGTTCAAGGATTTGAATAGGCCTATATATGACGAAATTATTTGAGAAACTGTTAAGATAAAATCAAGCACTACTTTAAACGAATTTAAGAATCATTTCACTTTAGACAGCTCAATATGCAATGAAAACTTTGTACTGGTTAATACTTACCATCAGAAAACAGGATTTTGCCAAGATACGTAACCATGTCGTTCTGAGGAAAGACTTTGATTCTTTAATAATCGTCTCGAAGATGATATTGTGAGATTGTTTCGGAGGGAATGCCACCATAGCGTTATTATCTTCCAATTTCTTATCTATCCATCCATCCAAGAACAATTTCAATTGTCTCATTCGAGTAAATTGAAATAAATGATACGAGTCTGAGAACTAGATAAATTAATCAAAACTTAAGATATTGGACTGTGCAGGATATGGTTCATGAAATATTTATCATTAAGGAAAGCATGGCTTTGCCAGCAATATCAGACAGCTTGGGCCAATGTGGGAGATGGGACGTCTGGCTGTTGGAAGTAACATACTTTCACCATTCCTATTTGACGGAAGGAAGCGGCTCATCAAAAATATTCCGCGATAACTTTTTTCAGATGCCATCCAACGCACTAATGCATCACTACCGTGGTTATGAGCAAAATATGCAACTTTAAACGGCTTGAGACTCACGTTTAAGATAGAGTATCGATTCGTGGAGTTTCAGACTTTTATGTAAGACAGAGAACTCACATAAAAAGAATTATGAAAAATCTTCATATTTGACCAAAATCTTCGGGCAAAGACGTAGGATTGATCGTCTTTGGAAAACATTCTTTACCTTCAGTGTCAAGTACACGCATATGTCCTACAGATGATTGATTCAGACTCCAAACGACCGTCTACGCTAAGCTGTTGTCAAGGGGTATATGTCTGGGAGAGCGTTTTAGTACGCTTTACAAAGCGCAATAAAATTTTCAAATTCAAACGCGAGCTGAATGAGATTGCTTAATAGAGCGCGTATTGCTTGAAACATCATCACGATATGTGGCATAGTGAAGATTGTGTAATTGTATACACGGGCTCCGTTCGTGCCCAAATATCTCACGAATAAGGTGGACACGACTACTAGATAACAAGTTCTTTCTGCGTCGCGTAATTAAAATATTCATCACTATGCGGTGAGCAGAAGATGCGCATAACAACGGTTAGAGAAATGAAGCAATCAACGAATTTTGAGCTACAAAATTTTGGTAGAACAATAGGACCGAGATATAGTAGAAACAATCTCAACTCTGTAGCCTTCCACATTCCCAGGTGCGAGAGACTACGAGGACGTCTGCTGAAGTCATTGACTATATTCTTCCGAAAAGAGACCATCATTTCAGACATAAGAATGAGTTGGTTAGCGGATAATCTTTCACTATCGCCAGATCTTAGTTCCTCCAATAATCTATATGTCACTCCTTTGCATACGCTATGCATATAGTCCAATGGAAAATTTGCAACCATGTCTATATCTGCGATAGCTTCAAAAGGGGATCGTCCTTTGTGTCGACTGGGCTGCTCACGGTTTCTGAATGAGTTGTTGTTATGGTTTTGGGAATTTATTTCAATGAACACCCTCCTGTTATCTATTGTAGCACCTTTTTGACAACAACGTTCACAACCATAATACGATCCATGCGATTTTAAATTGAGAATGAAATGTCTAGCTGAGTATCGCAACAACAGCTGTAAAATTTCACGTTAGAACCATCAAATCCATTTCGCAGTAAATCCTCTAATTCTATGATAAGGTCACTCACGTACTCGTTAGGGTCCTGTGGTTTCTGATATCCATAATAGGCACCAACAATGAAAACCGACGACGAATATCCAGACAAAGAGCATAAAATAGGCCAAAAACATTTTGTAGTACTTCGATGAACTGGCAGACCATCAAAATTGAATTTAAGAAGTAGAGTCTCATTGCAATTTTCAGAGTTTCAGTGACGAATCGCAAGCCCTTTTTTAGACCGAAATGATGGTAGTCTCCAGGAAAAACCTTTCTTGGTAGTAAAATCCTTTGATCTGTGTGTAACAGCGAGCGTGCATCTATAGGCAGCTCGGGATGATATCTGTTCAGTACTTTTAAAACTTTTGAAAGATCATTATGAGTTATTTTGATTGTTCTAACGACTTCGGAAAGATCTCTTCTTATATCTAGTTCTTTATCAGTTTCAGATGCATCAGAAATTCCGATGGATGAGTTATATTCGCTCAGTTCGACTGAACTTGTTTCATCATAGCTATCGTGTTCAAAAGGGTATAAAAAATCATTTGTTGAAATATTCCTCCGTTCCTCATTTGCTGACATGCAAAATGCAACTGCTTCATCACCATCTAATCTTTCCAGACTCGAATCTGATGACATATTCATAGAGTGGTCGACCAACCGGTTGAGTTCTCGTCTCTTTCGCCGCCGTTTTACACTCATCTTAGACATTTTCTAAAAATACAGGAAAATGTCAGAATAGGCCTAAATACAATGTAGACACTAGTAGTCTGCTCATAATAGAAAAACAATATACAGAATTATATTATATATATATTACATTATATATTATAATATTACTATTAGACTACAAACATGAAAAACAGGAACATTTCTCCTTTCTTGTTCTTTTATATAGGACTGCAGAAGAGATCGATTTAACTTATATAAATTTCAGATATATACTTTTTCATATAAGAAGGTTCTCAGTAGTATACCGGTTAAGGCCTCATAGGAAAACGTGTGGGCTCCGGTCTACAAATCAATTTAGTATGAGACAGAGTGGTAAAAAACTTTTTCTATTTTTTTGAGTGCAATTTGCCGTACTTATTGAAAGAATCTATTGAAAGAAAAATTGCGGGTTTTTGTATTCTCTATTGGTTTCTCTATTTTGATGAATGACGCTATATATTATACTTGTACCGCGGTTATCTATCAATAATAGTCAAACTGGCCGGTGTTTGAAAATTATCTTTTTTTATTGAAGCAAATTTAGTGTCTTTCACTTGCTTTACTCACGTCCTTTCCCACAAATTGGTTCATATGTAGTTTGATATGATGTTTGAATTGGTTTCAAACGATTTCATTTTTCTGGCAACTTCTGGATTCAAACTACGTCATTTCATGTCTGTCCTTTTTCTGTTTCATCTGTACATTGCCATCTGACGCCATTTTAACAGTGTTCATTTCATTTCATCTCATATAAAAATGATTTTACCTTGTTTTACATCAATCCATTGACAAAGGAGACTGTAACGCTCTGAAACGCGTTTGGATAAAAGCAAATTATCACAAGATTGCTTTTTTTCTTTGAAATGAATATGTGGCCATATCATGGAAATATATATTTATATATTTCATTGTTATATCTTCTCTTTTCAGCAATAATTATAATCTTAGCGCAATTAAATTAGTTTAGTAAATCTAAGTTTAAGTAATTTATACAGAGGCAAAATATACATTCTTTCTGATAAATATGCATATCTACGATATCGTTTTTGGAATATATTGTTTGACATCCAATCGGAATTCACGAAAAAATTATACATTATATTGGATGTACTTTAATAATCAAATGTTCATACGAATGAAATTTTCTGCATTATTACAGCTGTAAGTTATACATATTTCTTAAAAGGAGACTACTTATTTCTGTCTAGATATACCGCACCTAGGCCTGTAACCTATTTCAACTGCATTGCATAAAGACTAAATGACCAAAATTAAATAACCACACATTATGTAATATGTTGTGTACAAGTCACCGGGCGTGGAAACAACCACTTGAAACAGACAAAAATGCTAGCTTAACATCATGGTTGAGATACTGAAAATAAGTGAAAGGAAATATTTGATTTGATGGTATATTTGGGTTCTATCACTCTTCAATTGACTATTTTCTACATCAAAAAAATGTGTTACATACTTGTCAATAGGCCACCACTTAAATGTTTCCTCCGTACTATACAAATTAAGGTAGGCCTACTGCAAAAATATATTTATATTTTTGAGGTTCTCTATTGGTTGAGAAATGCATGCAATACAAGGCAGCATCGTTTAATTTGGTAATAATAATAATATTTAGTTTCTTCAATAGTATAATGTAATTATCTTGGAGAATATTAAATATAGATATCATAGCATATGTAGTTGACCAGGTGACGGGAGATCATCTTTCTAAGAAAGTTATGCAAGGTAATTAAAACTCCCCTTTTTAGTTTAGGCCAATATAATAAAGTTAAAAGTATGGCAGACAGGCCTTCGGCGTCCAGCGCCTTCAACGGTCGATGTTTGGATGGCACAGATGCAGCCTTTGTGAAGGTTTATATAAGAGTGAATGATATCAAGAACTGTGTTGCATGCATGAATGGCTGTTGAACTGTGAAGTTAGATTGTAAAAAGGTAATTAATGTTTCCTATTGATTGCTTTGGCTTCTGTTATTGTTGTATCTCGTGTGTTGGTCAGTTTGCTAATGAGACAGACCTGATTTGATAGAAAAACAAAATGGCGCTGGCGACATCGGGAATTTTCAGGTCTGTCTCATTAGCAAACTGACCAACACACGAGATACAACAATAACAGAAGCCAAAGCAATCACGCAACTTAAGCCAAAGCAATCAATAGGAAACATAAATTACCTTTTTACAATCTAACTTCACAGTTCAACAGCCAATCATGCATGCAACACAGTTCTTGATATCATTCACTCTTGTATAAACCTTCACAAAGGCTGCGTCTGTGCCATCCAAACATCGACCGTTGAAGGCGCTGGACGCCGAAGGCCTGTCTGCCATACTTTTAACTTTGTTATATTGGCCTAAACTAAAAAGGGGAGTTTTAATTACCTTGCATAACTTTATCGTATACATAATAAATTTTCTAATAATATATACATTCGCTTCCATGCAATACTAAACTGGATACGCTATAACATATTCTTCACACTTTCGAGTTGCAGTAAAATACCGTACTCAACCTTCTTCAGTTTATAAATGGTAAATTTTCAATGCAACGCAATTCTAATCTAGATACATCATGAATCATGAAAAAAGGTTATAATGCACTCTGATCGAATTCAGTTGTTAAGAAGTTGGTTGTTACTCATTAACAACACAAATCAAGAAGATGAAAGGAAAATCACGTGGTTTTACCCAATGAAGGGTAGACCGATTCTGAAATGGATTATCTGAAACCACATCTAAATTTTATGAATAAAATATTGATGTAGATAAACAAGTCAGCAAGTTTCCTGCTAAATTAATTTTTCAGTCTCTGATTTGAGTATATCGTACATTTTGGCTGTAATTCGAAGCTTTTGTATGTTAATTTGTTTAATCTGTGTTTAAGGTTGGCAGATTAACATCTTTGAGACACGCATTCTATTTATAGTTATGGAAATTGTTACTTTTAAGAATATCTTTTGTGTCAACTGGTGTCAACATTCAAAAGAAATAATACCATGTAAAGATAAAGTAGTTGTTCTAATCGCTTGTAAATATTATTGGAAGTCAACTTTAATAGTTACTTGCCCTATGCAAAGTAATAAATGAATTATCAGAGAACTGTTGAGAATAAAATTATGGCTTATTATGACGATTAAGTCGGCATGTTTTTCCAAGATGTATATCTCTCTCGATGTTAGGTGAGCAGTTTTCTAAGGTAATGAAATCCTCCGATTACTGTTCGTAATGCATCATATTCATTACTGCTACATATTAGGTAAAATAGTTGTAAGAACCTTACTCTATGATAAGACCTTT
Source organism: Prostheceraeus crozeri (assembly GCA_907163375.1). Taxonomy (NCBI): domain Eukaryota; kingdom Metazoa; phylum Platyhelminthes; order Polycladida; family Euryleptidae; genus Prostheceraeus; species Prostheceraeus crozeri. The sequence goes on along the minus strand of CAJQUW010005607.1, from coordinate 32,579 downwards.
CACTCGGGATATAAACGACTATTAGTCGTGATCATCTGGTTACAAATAAACCAATTCTAAACACACTTTTAGGGGAATACTTACTCTGATATGGAAGTGAATTGAAAATTTCAAACAGAAACATATTGCAAGTGGGGTCATACCTAACTTAATTTTCCTCTGATTTGGTCAAATATAAAATTTGAATTCCGTCAGACGACTTTTGATCGACTAGTAGCTGACTTACTTACTCTTCTTTTCTATCAATTTTTAGTCCAGTTTTAGACAAGTCAATAAATTTGTAATAAGTTCATTTCAAATAAGTATCTCGTTGTTTTTCCTATCAAAGTTCATAGTGAATGATATCCACAGGAGAACTCATTGATAAACATTGAATTGATGAAATTAGACCAGTTAGACGTCATTTCGCCCAGTTTCAGGACGTCTTAATGTTTAAGGGGACTCTATAGAAGAAATCGGAAAAGAAATACAGCAGCTTTATAGGAGCATAATAATGTAACATTTTTAGACTGCGTACCTGTACGAATGCCATTGATATTTCCATGATATCGAGTTTTTATCGACAGATATCCGAAACGGATGACGGATATCCAAACGATATCTGCAACGGATAATGGATATCTTACTGATATCCACTGAGGATAACAGATATCCATAAATATCATTTGGATATACAGTAGGTATATAAAATTGTTTTTCTGAGATGTATCAAACTTCTATTTTTGAAAGCTTTATCACAGCAATATGCAACAATTAATATGACTATGATATATCACAGTAATATGCTTCAATGATACCCTTCACTAATGTTCAAATCCCTGGTGCAAATCTTCAAATATGAACTATATCCTTCATATAATCAACTTTACAGCGACAAGGCATCTTGACACTGTGAGAAATAGAATAATGATATGCAGATTTTGGAACTCAGTGTATGAAAGTGCTTGTGTTAATTTTCACGTCTTCTCTGTATACTGGCAGGCTGTTTCGACGAGCTTGGCCACATTGTCATCCAAAGAAGTTACGGACATTAAGAATTATCTAGCAACAATTTGGTAAAATTACATGGCATTGGAAACCTGGCTATCTTAGCTTAACTGGTGGGGATGCTCATTGGGGCTGTTAGACTAGATCCAAGATTCTTATTCCCCAATACGCTACATATCTAACTTCTATTTGTTCGCTTTGCAAATATAGATCGCTGTCCAATGCAGACAAGCAGGAAAAATTATTTCCCGCCTTAATTAGGCCGATGGCATTAGATATGGTAATGTAGCTGCTGATGCATCTTGCATATTGTTTTCCATATTTTTCTGATGCATTTACAGTGAACGACGAAGCAAGTAATGTAAATATTCTACAAAACGGAGGAATTTTATACACTAGGTGCTTTTGCGAGGGTAGTGAAAGTGCACTTAGGAACAGGAGAAGATCGTTGACACACTCGCGGGTGTCAACAACAAAAATATGGGGGATAGACATACCGAAAAATTTCCCTCGACGAATATGGTACATGAAGGAAAGAATTAAAAATCATTATAATAATATATCAATGTTTTATGTGCCTCTGTCACACAAAGAGAACACACTTGAAGGACTTTTTTAACGATGATTGATGCTTTGTAGTGAACTATCTTGACCTTCCGAAGTATTCGATTCGCAGATTCCACTTTCTGTCACCATTGAGCGACTCCAATTGAAGTCACGATTAAATACAATCCAGAAAAAATTGTTTGGCGTTGTTTCCTTCCATGACTGAATTACATTAGATTACAACTATGTCTCGCCCAACCACATCTTCCGTCGGATGATTCTCTCACTAGTGAATGTAAAACAGTATAGTAGCCATGATATTAATGACCGTAGTTTGCAATTGTTAGATGCTGGATAATTACCTAATATTGAACACATCCTCCAAATGGCTGGTCCACGAAAGCTTATAGATTCTTCGACAAAACTTATCGGGCACACCTTTAGCGAAATCGTTATGTAACTCAATTATCATGTAATCTTAGCTTCCATTATGCCTGGTTAGTTGGTTCATTGTTCTGCCAGCAAGTGAAACTAGGCGTCCTTATTGTGAAATGGGAATGATTGCGCCACAAGATACATTGGACTAACATTGTTTGATGATTAATTTCAGAATGATTCGTACAGACCAAAGGTGCGAAGTCGAGGGAGGGGACAAGAGGGATTCGTCTCTAGTAGTGATCTTTGAGATCCCTAACAACAAGTTCTTTTGGACCTATGGGATCCAAAAATATCCATCTCAGTGGGAATCCAACTGCAGAGTGTTTCATGAAAAGTAGAGCAACCTCATGTTTGCTTTACATAGATGTATTTTTAACTAAGAACAGTAGAAGTGAGAAGCTGCACTTAATTACGGAAATGATTGTTAATGTGGCTTATAGTCCATTCACTAACTCATTGCAATTAATGTTTAGTTACGAAATAATTTGATGAAAAACATAACTAACAAAATGAATTATGTTTGTCAATATTAACAAAATGAACCTAATATTTTGTGATCCTGCCTAGTGAATGACATCACCAACTCATCTGGGGACTGATTCTATCAAATTATCTATAAGATCTTGGTCATTTTTTCTCCACATTCTCTTTATTAAGAAAGAAAGCTATTCTCTATCATCCGTGAGTTACGATGAGTGATGTGTATTACGTTTATCCCTCAGAGACCTGAGGGGGCTAGTGGACCCCGGGGCCATATTTTTCTATTTCATATGTCAACTGCTCATGGTGTAGTTGGCTGTCGTTATGATGGGCATATATGACATACTGAAATCATTATGATGCAACACTTTTCTTTGACAATGGACGTTATACAAAGTTTGCAATCACCGGCAGCGAAGTAAGATTCATTGATGCACCAAATATTTGTGATTTCGCTTGTCAGTCATAATGTAAGAAGAGTCATCAAGCCACCAGCCTTACAGTGCAGACATCAATTAACACAAACTAAGAAAATGGAATTTGACAGTAAGCTGTCGACTCGAAATTGTGCAGCTCCAGTGTTTAAAAATTACCGGCAATTTACTTTCAGTTACCTCACCGGTAATTTACTGGTAATATATCGGTAATTTATATTCAAGTCCGTATAACTTCAAATCGAGCGCACCAATATGCTTTGATTTTAACTAAATACACACTTGGCTTAATCTGATTCTGATGAAGGCTTGAATTTTGCTCAACGTCTGATTCTTTGTCATAGATATTGCAACTGAGAAATGAAAAATTGACATTTTTAAGAAGTTTGTTGGAATTTCACCCAAATAGACAATAATAATCAAAAGTTTGACGGCAAATAAACATTGTTCTAGGGAAAGGCCACACACTCTATAATATTTTGTAAATTATGCACTGCAAATCCTTAGCTTTCTATAAATACAATCCAAACTACAGGGTGTTCAGTATAAAAGCATGAAAATTCCAAATTTATGCTTGCATAGTTTGTAATATCTGGGTAATATAATTGCAATATGATTGTAATATAATTGCGATTTCTAATAATTGTGACTGGAAATCCCAAGAATTGTAATTGGTTGTTATAGCTGTTATATGATTGGTTGATTTGCATTGTTTCGTAGCACGAAATAGGAAGAACATTCCAGTACCATCAATTTCATTATATTGTGCAAATGCCTCAGTTAACTGATTTCCAGCGCCAAGTGATCATGTTATTTAAAACTGAGCATCATACTTGGGGCCTTGGTAAATGCGGCGTAATTCAGCCGAACTTCTTCAGCACAATTACAAAAAATCAGTTCACCTTTTGGCTAAGCGAATAAAAGAAGAGGGCAATGCAGCTCATCGTAAGCGTGAAAAGGTACCGCCGCATAATTTGACAACAATGCACGGACTGCCGTTTTGTATTTGGCTGTTACGCCAGTTGGTTCACCACGAAGAGGGCATCGTTGTCAAAGGGAAATATCACACCAACTGAATATGTCATTAGGGACTGTGAATGACATTATCAAAAAGTCATCGCTAAAATGCTATCGAAGAATCAAGTGTAACAACCTAAAAGATGCTCATAAAGAAAGAAGACTTGGAAAATCAATGTTTATGATGGATAAGTTTCAACCAGGAGATTCGTGGAAGTCGGTTTGGTTCTTTGACGAAGCAAGTTTCATGCTCAACGCCCCACTAAATTCGCAGAATGAGCGTATCTACAGAGCAGTGAACGTAACGACTGACATCGATGATAACGATATTTTGACAGAAATCGACACTCAGCAAAAGTCGATAGTTTGTTATGCTGCGGTTTCCTGGTTTGGGAAGTCAAATCTTTACTTTATTGACGGTTATGCAGCTGACCAAGACCACATCCCAAATTCAAAAAAGAAGAAGACAGTAAATCAGGACGTTCATCGAGAAGAAATGTGCCCTCGGGTTTTCGAAGATATCAATCGCATAATGCAAAATGAAACATGGACGTGACAACAAGATGGCGCAAAGCTCCACACAGCAATCGCAACAATCAATTGGCTTATAGAGAAAACACACCTGATTTTATTGAACCAAGTGATTGGCCTTCAAAAAGCCCAGATTTAAACGTCATGGACTTCTGTATGTGGAGTATTTTATTGTCTTATCTTCAGCGACAGCGTGGACAGATAACTGACATTGAAATGCTTAAAGATGTTTTGACAGAAGCGTGGAATACCCGACAGAAACATTCACTCAGCCACTTCTGCATGGATACAACGTTTGAAGCGCTGTGTTGAAGTCAGTGGTTCTCATTTTGAACATTATTGATATTTCCGAGTCTTCATTATTGTTTTTGTAATACACAAATCATACATTTGAAATTTCCTGGTTTTTTTACTGAACACCCTGTAGTTGTCAATGCTAGAAGGAGTGTGAAATCTATGCGTAGTAAATTTAGAAACATGGAGACGATATTGTTTCAAGAAATGTATTTTGATAACTATAATTAGTAATGAATATTACTATAATATGAGAGAGAGAGATCATCAATGGAAAGAATATGCAGATATCGTCCCTATTGTAGCCACCTGGTAAAATTGGACAATACGCGCGCAGGCTACAATCATCATAAAGAAGCATAAAGGCATTGATAAGAGAGCAGTAGTGATCGTCTCAACCAATGAGAGAGCAGAATTAGAATATTTTAAATGCGTGTTGAAGAGATAGCAACTGGCGTGGAATTTGATAAATTCAGGCATTCTTCAGTACTGCTAGGGGTTGGTGATAGTAAAGTGAATAGTATAATCACATAGATTGTTTAAGCGCATCACTTTGCTAGAAGTGCAAACTGATTCAAAACGATGGCACATGCAGGAACTTACCAAGTGGCAAAAAGAAATTTTTAATACCTTGCAGAGATAGGAAAAATAGTCGCGCGCCGCTTGCAGATTGCTGTGAATTCCTTCAAAATGCTCTGATCGTCACGATTCCTTCAGCTTCGAAGAATTCAGATCATTGCGCAAAAGTCTTCTCGATAATGTTGGGCCCTCCGATCATTATTTAAAAAAGTTAGCAGGCGCACGAAAAAAAGTTCACAATCTTCTCTGCAGAGCTTGACATCGACTGTATCTCTTTGTTGTGTGATCCGGTTGATAACAGTCACTGAAGCTTCGCACAATTTGCGTATTTAATATCGAACTGGCTGCTTATTGTTCGATTTGTATGGTGATAGGTCAGTAGATAGTGTCATCTTATTAAAGTTACATGTTCCTATGTTTCCTTTCTAGTCAAGCAGAAGAAGAGACGACCGGTCTAATTCTGTGGTTAATAACATCGAATCATTCATGCACACCTGGTTGAATACATTTATAGGTATGATTTATAGTGATAATAATATATAATAATATACAGTGGCATCGCGTGCTCCCTAACCATAGGCCTTCACTCGGCATTGGGATACTATTTCTATACAAAGCACTTTTATGTCACAACATTAATTTTCATAAAAGCTGAATTTTTAATAACAATTTTCCGAACATTTTTTAAAGTCAAGTGAAGGTGCACATGAGAAGTGATTGCTCATGTCACTTAACCGCCTTACTCAAGGAGCTGAGATCACTATATCCCCTCTCTGTCCAGACCACATTTTCTCGAGAAAAAAGGAGGCAAGGTGAACAGTTTCTTGTGTTTTTGACGGCCGGTCAGCCAATCACATGTTTGAAATTTTGATGCATTAAAATGTCTTGTGTATTTCTTATTTCTTTCTATGTGAGTACTTTCAATTTCACATCAGGTGTTGGCCTACCTTGCTTGCCGACTGTCATCTTTTCAGTATATTCCCTTGGGACGAAAGGCGTGGTTATGATCTCATCTGCAGTACTAAACATAGCGTCACATCAATCACGTAAAAACAAATTATGGAATTCTACCGAATCTGGGTGTTCGAGTCAGATGCATTACTCTGCATTCATTGGAGAACGCTCATCATCTGATCGCAGTCTTGTCTGAACGTCATCCATCTGACACTGTTGACGTATTGGCTTCTCTCACATTAAGCGAAGCTAAGGAACAATTGGGTTGTGCTTCCCTTACTATACTTAGGCACCGCGCCTCGATCAAGAATTGTGTAGAATTTCATTGCAAAAATTGAAAAAGGCAAAGCATCATGCCTATCGGTATCGGGAAAGCCAATATTTACGCCGGCGCGTGCGCTTACTGCCTCACACGCACACAACTCTCTTTCGCTGTCTGAACATCAGTGCTCCGTCTGAACACACCACTAGCTTGTGTGTCTAATTGTTCGAAGGAAACAGCTGTGATTCAAGCACGTGCTGCAAAACTGTTCACTCTTGAGGTTGAGCGTCTGATTTTGAGACGGAAGCTATCGAATTTAAATGAATGATGACACTTCATTTTTATAAATGTTGGTAAATGATTTTTGAGGATGCGCCGAAGGCCTCGCAGGTACGGAGAAGACGCCACTGATAATATATAATACATAATATAATAATAGTATGATAATCATAGCTATGATTTAGTAATTTTAAGAAACTCTAAATATTCTTTAGACTACCTGAGAATTGTGAGTGTATTGGAAATTTTGTCATACCAAAATAAAATGAGGAAACCCCGAAAAATGATCAATTGTGTATCGGTAATTTACCGGTAATTTATTTCAATCTCACCGGTAAATTACCGGTAATTTACCACACTTCAAACACTAGCAGCTACACAGATTTTCCATGTTTCTCTTTTGAACCATGTAATCAAATTATACAAGACTAAACGAGAAAGTATAGAGCCCATAGAGATCGTTCACGTTCATTTCTAGGGGTGAGATGAGAACATGTCTTTCTATTTGAATAACGCGCATGCCTGTATGCAAATCAAGCCAATTACACTGATCAATTAACTTATGCACCATACTCTGCAAAGGAGATTCTGATAATCATCTAATAGCATAATCAAAATCTACATTAAAAGAAAACATTGATAAATAGTGAAAATAAAGACGTTTAGTATTACAGGTGACAAGTTCATCACTGCTTGGTAGTTTCTAGGCTGTACCAGACTGCCAATTGGTAGTCCGAGGTTTGATGCTCTAACCCCTGTCGATTCACCAATATACACAGACCTTTATATGTATATTCATATAGCGTCGCTTTACTAGCAGCTCAATACGTGTAGGCTACTTAGTAGCCTACACGGTAACGTATTGCAAGGGCACATTGGGCACTGCCCACATTTTGGCAATTTCTAAGTATCTCAATTGAAAGATTCTAAACGCCCATCTCCCTTGCAAACATTAGTTCTGGTGTATCGCCTATAATCCTTCACATGGCGCCATATGTAAATTGGGCTTCTACCTGAATATAGATGCCCCTAGCCAGTGGCGTAGCGTGCTTTCAGACCATAGGCCTTCGCCATACAATGAACTTCTATTTATGCACCAGACAACTTGAATTATGAGGCATTCGAATGACCAATTAGACGTTAATATTAAAGTAGTAACAAAAGGTCCAGAATAAACACAGCGCGCCCCCCCCTCCCCCCCTCTGGAACGACAGAGTCTGTCGTGGTGTGCCGGCCAGGTGGGTTCACAACATGTTCGCTGACTCCCCCCCCCCTCTGCAACGACAGAGTGTGAGACTCGAGTGAGTTGGTCCGACCGCCTGGTGGACTTGGGCGACCGTCTAGGTTGACGTGGGCGACCGTCTAGGTTGACGTGGGCGACCGTCTAGGTTGACATGGGCGACCGCCTAGATTGTCTTGGATGGTGAAACGGTGGCCAGATTCGGATTCAGCGTCAAATTCTGCATCTGTGATGTGATTTCCAGCTCAATCGGCGAGAAAAACTGTTTCTTCAAAATTTTGGCAGAGTTAAATGTGGGACGTTTTGGTGTGTAGGGCCCAAACGAAGCCTCGGATGAGAAAACGGAGGCCAGATTCGGATTCAGCGTGAAATTCTGCATCTGTATGGTGAATTTGAAAGCAATCGGAGAGAAAAAATTTTTCGCTGACGTCCCCCCCCCCTCTGGACAGCTTGCTTCGATTTTGGCTTCCAGTGGACGAATTTTGTCGTGCAATAGCTCGTTTGAAAGCTAAGAGTGAGACAAATTCAGTGAAAGAATCGGCTTGTTCCTATCTGTCTTCGTTTAGATGTGAGACGCCATTTAAGATTTTGGGACATTGGCGAAAAACGACAGAGTTAGAATTTGGGACGTTTTGGGCTGTAGCTTCAAAACGAAGCCTCGGATTGGAAAACGGATTTCAGATTTGGAATCAGCGTGAAATTCTCTATCTGTATGGTGAGTTTCAAGTCAATCGGAGAGAAAAAATTTTCAACATTTTTCGAAAAAACGACAGAGTTAAAATGTGGGACGTTTTGGTGTGTAGGGCCCAAACGAAGCATCGGATGAGAAAACGGAGGCCAGATTCGGAATCTACGTGAAATTTTGGGTTAGGAAGGATGTTTCCAGCGAAATCGGAGAGAAAAAATTTTCACTGACCTCCCCCCCCTCTGGACAGCTTGCTTCGATTTTGGCTTCCAGTGGACGGATTTTGTCGTGCGATAGCTCGTTTGAAAGCTAAGAGTGAGACAAATTCAGTGAAAGAATCGACTTGTTCCTATCTGTCTTCGTTTAGATGTGAGACGCCATTTAAGATTTTGGGACATTGGTGAAAAACGACAGAGTTAGAATTTGGGACGTTTTGGGCTGTAGCTTCAAAACGAAGCATCGGATTGGAAAACGGATTTCAGATTTGGAATCAGCGTGAAATTCTCTATCTGTATGGTGAGTTTCAAGTCAATAGGAGAGAAAAAATTTTCAACATTTTTCGAAAAAACGACAGAGTTAGAATTTGGGACGTTTTGGTGTGTAGCGCCCAAACGAAGCCTCGGATGAGAAAACGGAGGCCAGATTCGGAATCTACGTGAAATTTTGGGTTAGGAAGGATGTTTCCAGCGAAATCGGAGAGAAAAAATTTTCACTGACCTCCCCCCGCCCCCCCCCCCTCTGGACAGCTTGCTTCGATTTTGGCTTCCAGTGGACGGATTTTGTCGTGCAATAGCTCGTTTGAAAGCTAAGAGTGAGACAAATTCAGTGAAAGAATCGGCTTGTTCCTATCTGTCTTCGTTTAGATGTGAGACGCCATTTAAGATTTTGGGACATTGGTGAAAAACGACAGAGTTAGAATTTGGGACGTTTTGGGCTCTACCTTCAAAACGAAGCATCGGATTGGAAAACGGATTTCAGATTTGGAATCAGCATGAAATTCTTTATCTGTATGGTGAGTTTCAAGTCAATCGGAGAGTTTCAAGTCAATCGGCGAGAAAAATGTTCAACATTTTTCGGAAAAACGACAGAGTTAGAATTTTTGCGATGGCTGCCTACTGTAGAGCCAAAACGAAGCATCGGGTGGGAAAACGGAGGCCAGATTCTGATTCAGCGTCAAATTCTACATGGAAATAGTGTATTTTCAGCTCAATCGGAGCACTAGAACCGGAGATAGACGGGATTTTTAGTGTTTGGATGATGGGTATTACGTCATCAGCTGATCGCCACACACTATATAAGCTGAGAACCGACGGAGACTTTTCATTTAGAGGAGAACGATTGTCAGAGGTAGGTCGTCTCTCTGAGCTCCGATGATAGCTTCGGACATTCCAAATTCCAAGTTTCTGTAAGAAACCGACTTAGAAAATTTCATTGCTGATATCAGCTAAGCCGTCAGACTTAGAGGTTCGCCAGGAGATGGCCTTCGTCTCCAGGCCATAAAAGACTCCAAAACTTTAAAGGCTCGTAACTTTGCTTCTACAAGTCCGTTTGACTTGATTCAAAAAAGGTTCGGTCGCTATTGACCTGCCCTAAGTGATGGACTACTTATAAAATTTTATAAGTAGTGCTAAAAAGTTGAAAAATTTAAATTCACTAGTTTTGGAGGTTTTCTGGGGTTTTCGACCCTGCTGAAGTCAATGAAAGCATTTTTAATGATGTCTGAGCCAGTCTTCTCATGGTATAAGCGGCTTTTCACTGAAAGCGAGCAAGACATGGAGAGTTTTGCTGTAATATTCCACTGACAGGGTGTTCCTTCGGGACGGCGGACGATGCCGTAGTGATAAGTGTGGCAAGGGAATGTGTCATATTTAAGACCGTAACCGCTGGGACAACTCATGTCTCATGTTGGGCATTTGACACAGCTCTCAACGTAGCACTTTGAACGCCAATCGGTTGAGTCTTAGCTATCTTGTCATGGGTGGCCTCTAAACATCTCCATTGCAAAACGCTGGTGAATCAAGCTCTCTACGGCTTGCTATCAAGCAGATCAAAGCAACAACTTGGGATGTTTCCTCAAGGTTTTCAAGTATGCTGAGTTCAAATCTGCTATCAGATTTCAAATTTAACTAAGTCTAAGGCAGCTTTGAGTGGTTAGATCCCAGCTACTGATCACTACCTTTGACTCGGCGTTCCTGTTACCACTTCGGGGCAGTGACAATGATGTCTTCAGCTGTAAAGAGCGGGTATCGGGGAAGATCTCTCACTTCCCTAGTGATCAGTACAAGGCCTTCGGGCTGTTGACGGGATCGAGTGCCACTCACTACACTCAAATCTATCATTCCTCAGCCGAGGCCTTGGAGTTGGGATAAGATCCCCTCTGAGTAATACCTGTAACGGTTTCATCAGCTTAACTTGTCTATCCTCAAGTAATGATAGCATTACAGTATGACTTTGAAAACATAATCTTCACATTTACTGACATTTTATTTCTATACGTTGCGCTCTGCTCAGGTTTGATATCAAACTTTCTCATTTTTCTTTGCAGTGAAAAATGACCAAAGACGTGAATAAACGCCTACAATTTTTTAAATGCAGTTGTGGGGATGTGTTTAGGGGTGAGAATTTTCACCTTCACCATAAAAAGAATGCTGCGCATAGTGTTGCGGTAAAGGTGTGGTTTTGTGTGTGGTGTAATGTGAGGTGTGATGAAAGGAATGATGCCTTCAGTGAGTTGCACTCGAAGTGTGTATTCAGAAAAATTTCGAAAGTTTTGATGAAGAAGATGATGTGTGGTGAGCAGGGAATGCTGTATGAGGAGGGAATGTGTGCTCGTTTGCCACCAGTAGAGGTGGTAAATGTTGAAAAGCGTGTTGTGAGTGATGTAGATTTGGATGCGAGTACTTCCAAAAAGAGTAGAATGATGTCGGTGAGTTGGATTTCATCGGATGATGAATGTATGAATGATGATTCGAGTGTTGCTGCTGCTGAGCGTGAGCTTGAGAAAGCTGTGAGGGCGATTGTGCCAGTACCCGAGGTGTTGGCACAATCAACGCCTAGACCTTCACCGAGGTGCGTTGAGAAAGTTGAGAGGTCGACTGTTCCGTGTGAAGTTGTGCTGTCGAGGGATGATGTGCGTGCTTATACGAATGTGAGGTATGAGTGTACAAAGTTAGAAGGAAGAGTGAGATCGCTGAAGAGTACGCTGAAAGAGGTGACTGCTGAGCGTGATAGTTTGAAGTTGAATGCTGAGAGTGTGACTCAAAAGTTAAGGGAGTGTGCGGCTGCAAAAGAGAGTATGGTGAAGGAGAGAAAGTTGAAGGAAGAGGCGGTGATGAAGTTTGAGAAGTGTGATCGAGAGCGAAGTGAGGAGCGCATGCTGAAGGAAGCGGCGCTTGAGGAAGTGAGTTTGTTGAAGAATGAGTTGGCGCGTTTGAAGGAGTGTGAGAAGGTGAAATCTCTCACAACTATGCACATCCCCATCGCAGGTGTCGTCCCTGACAAACCAATTGTATATCTAAATATAAGCAATGACGACACTCAGGAGTGCTACAGCTGTGCGGATGTCCGTTGCTACCATATAAATATTCAACACACCGACGACATCCACATAGCTTGTTCAAAGCCATACAAGTATCGTGAGTATAATGACTGAGATATATCATCATGCCATCTTTCCAACTCTTACTTCTTTCATTTCAGGAGCCATAAAGAAGTAAAAGAAAGCTATTTCTTGTGAACGCACCAAACGGCCTTTTTAAAGGCCACTCTTAATGTGGCTAGATCGGTCCCAAGCCGACAGCATCTTCGGATGTGAACACAGAGGGAGAGTCTACAATTAAAACTTAGTAAAATAGATGTGTGAGATGGATTCAACCCGAATCCTATAACACCTTTACATTTACTGACTATACATTTGTCCTGCTATCAGGTTGTTTTGACTTGCTATCTAGTTGAATAGTCTCTTGCTATCAAGAGATTCACTTCTGCTCATAAAGCACATCATCGCTGTAATACCTCCTTTGCTCGAGCGTTCCTTCGGGACGGCGGGTACTGCCGTAGAGGGATTGTGTTGCACGGGTTGTTCGTCGTTTGTTAGACCGAAACCTCTGAGCCGTTGCTCATGTTGGGCGTTCGACTTCATACTCAACGTGACGTTTTCTCTCGCCAGGTCAGAGTACTTCAGCCATTCGACAAAGGTTAGTCTTTATGATATGGAGTAGAGTGAAATGTAATTCATTAGATGTCCCTTCAATGATTGCTCCCATGATAAACGTTGATGAGACAAATGAAATGATTCTCATCTTCCCTTTTTCAGCGATTGAAATCTACTAACACACTAACGTATAATCGACCACTATGGGGCAAGACATGATAGAGCCTCCACGCGCTTTGCCATGGGCAGTCTTTAGACTGGCGAATACTATCATTAAGTTGAATCTGCTATCAGTCAACTTGAACGTTGCGTCGTGTTAGAGGGTATATAAACCACTGCCTCTCATTTCATTTCATTTCAATCATGCAGACGCCGAACAGTCAAGTCAGCTCTCCTCGCGGACCGCAGTTAAGGCCGCGAAATTTATTTGAGGAGTTTGTCAGGCTAGAGGAGCAAGACAGAGTTTTTAATAATCTTGCTCGGATTGGCAATCCGATGACAGCAACTGCTGTCAATCCAACGGAATGGTGCTACATTCCACTTTTTAGCCATGTACCAGTTAGTGTGGAAGTCGACAGTGCTACCAAAGAGAGAGTCAAAGACTCTCTCAGTAGAATTGGTAGGGTGTAAGATGACGTTACTCCCGAGAACGAACCATCGGCTCTCTTAAGGGTCACCATGGGGCAAGACATGATAGAACCTCCTCGCGGTTTGCCCTGGGCAGTCTTCGGACTGGCGAATACTATCATTAAGTTGAATCTGCTATCAGTCAACTTGAACGTTGCAAATGAAGTTCGGTGTAATACTTCCTTTCGACGGGCGTTCCTGTAAAGGGCGGCGGTGAAAACCCGTAGCTATGTATACCGCAAGGGACATTCGGCAATGGTCAATCTTGTTAAACCTCTCTGCGTCATGTTTGCAAGTGATTGCCTCTGTCTCAACGTAGTATGCATTCGCGCCAGGGCGACATTTAGCCAACTGTCGAAGGTTGCCTAAAACTTTCCATTGCATACGTTATGAGAACCATGAGTTCTACCTGTCTCTATCAATGAGACGAATTGATGAATGGAATGAAATGGGAGGACACTCACGTGCCACACGCAACATAACACACTTCTCTCTTCCGTAGTCTAACAAGCTCTTTACACATGGATCGCAGTCGATTGCTATCCCTGTATCAGAAGTGCAAGCTATCTTAATTTTGTTTGACACTATTTCATCTATCATCATCGTCCATATGAAATGTTTAAGATTTACAAGTTAGACTAAGCGTTCTACTATTTGTAAATGAAAGATATAGTTTCAACAGTTTACAGATTGAAAATAAAGTTTCAATAGTGTGTGTGTGTGTGTGTATGTTAAGAATAAAGTTTTATCTGTTTGTATGTTAGAAATAGAATGAAGTTTCACCAGTTTACAAGTTAAGAATAAAGATCTATCTGTTTATATGTTAGAAATAAAATAAAGTTTCAATAGTTTGCAAGTTAAAAATAAAGTTTCAATAGTTTACAAGTTTTAAAATAAAGTTTAAATAGTGTGCAAGATAAAAAATAAAGTTTGAACAGTTTACAAGCTGAAATAAAGTTTTAATAGTGTACACGTTGGAAATAAAGTTTTAATAGTTTATGTGCTTCAAAATAGAGTTATAACAGTTTATATGTTAGAAATAAAATGAAGTTTCATCAGTTTACAAGTTAAGAATAAAGTTCTATCTGTTTGTCTGATAGAAATAAAACAAAGTTTCAACCGTTTACAAGTTAAAAATAAAGTTTCAACAGTTTACAAGTTAAAATTAAAGCTTCAACAATTACAAGTTAAAAATAAAACTTCAAAAGTTTACCAGTTAGAAATAAAGTTTCATCAGTTTACAAGTCAAAATAAAGTTTCAACAGATTATAAGTTAAAAGAAAAGTTCCAATAGTATGTGCACTAGAAATAACGTTTCAGCTGTTTGTATGTTAGAAATAAGATAAAGTTTCAATTGTGTGTATGTTAGAAATAAAGTTCTATTGTTTCTATGATAGAAATAAAACAAAGTTTCAACCGTTAACAAGTTAAAAATAAAGTTTCAAGAGTTTACAAGTTAAAACTAATGTTTCAATAGTGTATGTATGTTAAGAATAAAGTTAGAACAGTTTACAAGCTGAAATAAAGTTTTAATAGTGTACACGTTGGAAATAAAGTTTTAATAGTTTATGTGCTTCAAAATAGAGTTATAACAGTTTATATGTTAGAAATAAAGTTTCAACAGTCTACAAGTTAAAAATAAAATTATAACTGTTTCAAGAGTTTACAAGTTAGAAATTAAGTTTCAATGGTGTATGCGTTAGAAATAAAGTTTTAGCTGTTTGTATATCAAAATAAAGTTTCAAGAGTTTACAAGTTAAAAATAAAATGAAGGTTCACCAGTTTACAAGTTAAGAATGAAGTTCTATCTGTTTGTATGTTAGAAATAAAACAAAGTTTCAACCGTTAACAAGTTAAAAATAAAGTTTTAAGAGTTACAAGTTAAAACTAATGTTTCAATAGTGTGTGTATGTTAAGAATAAAGTTTTATCTGTTTGTATGTTAGAAATAAGATAAAGTTTCAATTGTGTGTACGTTAGAAATAAAGTTCTATCTGTTTCTATGATAGAAATAAAACAAAGTTTCAACCGTTAACAAGTTAAAAATAAAGTTTCAAGAGTTTACAAGTTAAAACTAATGTTTCAATAGTGTATGTATGTTAAGAATAAAGTTAGAACAGTTTACAAGCTGAAATAAAGTTTTAATAGTGTACACGTTGGAAATAAAGTTTTAATAGTTTATGTGCTTCAAAATAGAGTTATAACAGTTTATATGTTAGAAATAAAATGAAGTTTCATCAGTTTACAAGTTAAGAATAAAGTTCTATCTGTTTGTATGTTAGAAATAAAACAAAGTTTCAACCGTTAACAAGTTAAAAATAAAGTTTTAAGAGTTACAAGTTAAAACTAATGTTTCAATAGTGTGTATATGTTAAGAATAAAGTTTTATCTGTTTGTATGTTAGAAATAGAATGAAGTTTCACTAGTTTACAAGTTAAGAATAAAGTTCTATCTGTTTATATGTTAGAAATAAAATAAAGTTTCAAGAGTTTACAAGTTAAAAATAAAGTTTCAATAGTTTACAAGTTTTAAAATAAAGTTTAAATAGTGTGCAAGATAAAAAATAAAGTTTGAACAGTTTACAAGCTGAAATAAAGTTTTAATAGTGTACACGTTGGAAATAAAGTTTTAATAGTTTATGTGCTTCAAAATAGAGTTACAATAGTTTATATGTTAGAAATAAAATGAAGTTTCATCAGTTTACAAGTTAAGAATAAAGTTCTATCTGTTTGTATGATAGAAATAAAACAAAGTTTCAACCGTTTACAAGTTAAAATAAAGTTTCATCAGTTTACAAGTTAAGAATAAAGTTCTATCTGTTTGTATGATAGAAATAAAACAAAGTTTCAACCGTTTACAAGTTAAAAATAAAGTTTTCACCAGTGTACAATTTAGAAATAAAGTTTCAATAGTGTATATGTTAGAAATAAAGTTTTAGCTGTTTGTATATGAAAAACTAAGTTTCAAGAGTTTACAAGTTAAAAAATAAAGTTTCAATGGTGTATACGTTAGAAATAAAGTTTTAGCTGTTTGTATATCAAAATAAAGTTTCAAGAGTTTACAAGTTAGAAATAAAGTTTCAACAGTGTGCACGTTAAGAATAAAGTTTCAATAGTGTGTATGTTAAGAATAAAGTTCTATCTGTTTATATGTTAGAAATAAAAATGAAGGTTCATCAGTTTACAAGTTAAGAATAAAGTTTTATCTGTTTGTATGTTAGAAATAAAATAAAGTTTCGACCGTTAACAAGTTAAAAATAAAGTTTCAGATTAAAATAAAGTTTCAATAGTGTGTATGATGGAAATAAAGTTTAAGCGCTTTGTGCGTCAGAAATAAAGTTTCAACCGTTTACAAGTTAAAAATAAAGTTTCAACAGTGTGTACGTTAAGAATAAAGTTCTATCTGTTTATATGTTAGAAATAAAAATAAAGGTTCACCAGTTTACAGGTTAAGAATAAAGTTTTATCTGCTTGTATGTCAGAAATGAAATAAAGTTTCACCAGTTTAAAAGTTAAGAATAAAGTTTCAATAGTGTGTATATTAGAAATAAAGTTTCAATAGTGTGTATGTTAAGAATAAAGTTCTATCTGTTTATATGTTAGAAATAAAAATGAAGGTTCAACAGTTTGCAAGTTAAGAAAAAAGTTTTATCTGCTTGCATGTCAGAAATGAAATAAAGTTTCACCAGTTTAAAAGTTAAGAATAAAGTTTCAACAGTTTAAAAGTTAAGAATAAAGTTTCAATAGTGTGTATGTTAAGAATAAAGTTCTATCTGTTTGTATGTTAGAAATAAAATGAAGTTTCAATAGTGTGTATGTTAAGAATAAAGTTCTATCTGTTTATATGTTAGAAATATAATGAAGGTTCACCAGTTTACAAGTTAAGAATAAATTTTATCTGCTTGTATGTTAGAAATAAAATAAAGTTTCACCGATTTACAAGTTAAAAAATAAAGTTTCAATAGTTAACACGTTAAAAATAAAGTTTCAATAGTGTGTATGTTAAGAATAAAGTTCTATCTGTTTGTATATTAGAAAGAAAATGAAGGTTCATCAGTTTACAAGTTAATAATAAAGTTTTATCTGTTTGTATGTTAGAAATAAAACATAGTTTCAACCGTTGACAAGTTAAAAATAAAGTTTCAATAGTTTGCGAGTTAAAACTAATGTTTCAATAGTGCGTATGTTAAGAATAAAGTTTTATCTGTTTGTATGTTAGAAATAAAATGAAGCTTCGCCAGTTTACAAGTTTAGAATAAAGTTTTATCAGCTTGTATGTTAGAAATAAAATGAAGTTTCACCAGTTTACAAATTAAAAATAAAGTTTCAATAGTGTGTACGTTAGAAATAAAGTTTCAACCGTTTACAAGTTAAAATAAAGGTTCAACAGTGTCTACGTTAGAAATAAAGTTTTATCTGTTTGTAAAGTTCGATCGTAGGATTTACTAGTTTGCAAGTTAGACTCAGCATTCTACTAGTTGTAAATGAAAATAACGTTTCAACAGTTTACAGATTAAAATAAAGTTTCAATAGTGTGTATGATGGAAATAAAGTTTAAGCGCTTTGTGCGTTAGAAATAAAGTTTCAGCCGTTGACAAGTTAAAAATAAAGTTTCAATAGTTTGCGAGTTAAAACTAATGTTTCAATAGTGCGTATGTTAAGAATAAAGTTTTATCTGTTTGTATGTTAGAAATAAAATGAAGCTTCGCCAGTTTACAAGTTTAGAATAAAGTTTTATCAGCTTGTATGTTAGAAATAAAATGAAGTTTCACCAGTTTACAAATTAAAAATAAAGTTTCAATAGTGTGTACGTTAGAAATAAAGTTTCAACCGTTTACAAGTTAAAATAAAGTTTCAACAGTGTCTACGTTAGAACGCGTTTGTCAAGTTCATTTGATTCTATCATGTCAGGACTACACACATTTGATTTACAAAACATGCTTTGAATACTCATACGATGAAGTTCTTACTTTCATTTATTTCTAACGTACACACTGTTGAAACTTTATTTTTCAACTTGTAAACTGTTGAAACTTTATTTCTAACGTACACACTGTTGAAACTTTATTTTTAACTTGTCAACGGCTGAAACTTTATTTCTAACGCACAAAGCGCTTAAACTTTATTTCCATCATACACACTATTGAAACTTTATTTTAATCTGTAAACTGTTGAAACGTTATTTTCATTTACAACTAGTAGAATGCTGAGTCTAACTTGCAAACTAGTAAATCCTACGATCGAACTTTACAAACAGATAAAACTTTATTTCTTACGTAGACACTGTTGAAACTTTATTTTAACTTGTAAACGGTTGAAACTTTATTTCTAACGTACACACTATTGAAACTTTATTTTTAATTTGTAAACTGGTGAAACTTCATTTTATTTCTAACATACAAGCTGATAAAACTTTATTCTAAACTTGTAAACTGGCGAAGCTTCATTTTATTTCTAACATACAAACAGATAAAACTTTCTTCTTAACATACGCACTATTGAAACATTAGTTTTAACTCGCAAACTATTGAAACTTTATTTTTAACTTGTCAACGGCTGAAACTTTATTTCTAACGCACAAAGCGCTTAAACTTTATTTCCATCATACACACTATTGAAACTTTATTTTAATCTGTAAACTGTTGAAACGTTATTTTCATTTACAACTAGTAGAATGCTGAGTCTAACTTGCAAACTAGTAAATCCTACGATCGAACTTTACAAACAGATAAAACTTTATTTCTAACGTAGACACTGTTGAACCTTTATTTTAACTTGTAAACGGTTGAAACTTTATTTCTAACGTACACACTATTGAAACTTTATTTTTAATTTGTAAACTGGTGAAACTTCATTTTATTTCTAACATACAAGCTGATAAAACTTTATTCTAAACTTGTAAACTGGCGAAGCTTCATTTTATTTCTAACATACAAACAGATAAAACTTTATTCTTAACATACGCACTATTGAAACATTAGTTTTAACTCGCAAACTATTGAAACTTTATTTTTAACTTGTATACGGTTGAAACTATGTTTTATTTCTAACATACAAACAGATAAAACTTTATTATTAACTTGTAAACTGATGAACCTTCATTTTCTTTCTAATATACAAACAGATAGAACTTTATTCTTAACATACACACTATTGAAACTTTATTTTTAACGTGTTAACTATTGAAACTTTATTTTTTAACTTGTAAATCGGTGAAACTTTATTTTATTTCTAACATACAAGCAGATAAAATTTATTCTTAACTTGTAATCTGGTGAACCTTCATTATATTTCTAACATATAAACAGATAGAACTTTATTCTTAACATACACACTATTGAAACTTCATTTTATTTCTAACATACAAACAGATAGAACTTTATTCTTAACATACACACTATTGAAACTTTATTCTTAACTTTTAAACTGGTGAAACTTTATTCTTAACTTTTAAACTGGTGAAACTTTATTTCATTTCTGACATGCAAGCAGATAAAACTTTTTTCTTAACTTGCAAACTGTTGAACCTTCATTTTTATTTCTAACATATAAACAGATAGAACTTTATTCTTAACATACACACTATTCAAACTTTATTTCTAATATACACACTATTGAAACTTTATTCTTAACTTTTAAACTGGTGAAACTTTATTTCATTTCTGACATACAAGCAGATAAAACTTTATTCTTAACCTGTAAACTGGTGAACCTTTATTTTTATTTCTAACATATAAACAGATAGAACTTTATTCTTAACGTACACACTGTTGAAACTTTATTTTTAACTTGTAAACGGTTGAAACTTTATTTCTGACGCACAAAGCGCTTAAACTTTATTTCCATCATACACACTATTGAAACTTTATTTTAATCTGAAACTTTATTTTTAACTTGTTAACGGTCGAAACTTTATTTTATTTCTAACATACAAACAGATAAAACTTTATTCTTAACTTGTAAACTGATGAACCTTCATTTTTATTTCTAACATATAAACAGATAGAACTTTATTCTTAACATACACACTATTGAAACTTTATTCTTAACGTGCACACTGTTGAAACTTTATTTCTAACTTGTAAACTCTTGAAACTTTATTTTGATATACAAACAGCTAAAACTTTATTTCTAACGTATACACCATTGAAACTTTATTTTTTAACTTGTAAACTCTTGAAACTTAGTTTTTCATATACAAACAGCTAAAACTTTATTTCTAACATATACACTATTGAAACTTTATTTCTAACTTGTACACTGGTGAAACTTTATATTAACTTGTAAACGGTTGAAACTTTGATTTATTTCTAACATACAAACAGATAGAACTTTATTCTTAACTTGTAAACTGGTGAAACTTTATTTTAACTTGTAAACGGTTGAAACTTTGTTTTATTTCTATCATAAAAACAGATAGAACTTTATTCTTAACTTGTAAACTGATGAAACTTCATTTTATTTCTAACATATAAACTGTTATAACTCTATTTTGAAGCACATAAACTATTAAAACTTTATTTCCAACGTGTACACTATTAAAACTTTATTTCAGCTTGTAAACTGTTCAAACTTTATTTTTTATCTTGCACACTATTTAAACTTTATTTTAAAACTTGTAAACTATTGAAACTTTATTTTTAACTTGCAAACTATTGAAACTTTATTTTATTTCTAACATATAAACAGATAGAACTTTATTCTTAACTTGTAAACTGGTGAAACTTCATTCTATTTCTAACATACAAACAGATAAAACTTTATTCTTAACATATACACACTATTGAAACATTAGTTTTAACTTGTAACTCTTAAAACTTTATTTTTAACTTGTTAACGGTTGAAACTTTGTTTTATTTCTAACATACAAACAGATAGAACTTTATTCTTAACTTGTAAACTGATGAAACTTCATTTTATTTCTAACATATAAACTGTTATAACTCTATTTTGAAGCACATAAACTATTAAAACTTTATTTCAGCTTGTAAACTGTTCTAACTTTATTCTTAACATACATACACTATTGAAACATTAGTTTTAACTTGTAAACTCTTAAAACTTTATTTTTAACTTGTTAACGGCTGAAACTTTGTTTTATTTTTTATCATAGAAACAGATAGAACTTTATTTCTAACGTACACACAATTGAAACTTTATCTTATTTCTAACATACAAACAGATAAAACTTTATTCTTAACATACACACACTATTGAAACATTAGTTTTAACTTGTAACTCTTAAAACTTTATTTTTAACTTGTTAACGGTTGAAACTTTGTTTTATTTCTAACATACAAACAGATAGAACTTCATTCTTAACTTGTAAACTGGTGAACCTTCATTTTATTTTTAACTTGTAAACTCTTGAAACTTTATTTTGATATACAAACAGCTAAAACTTTATTTCTAACGCATACACCATTGAAACTTAATTTCTAACTTGTAAACTCTTGAAACAGTTATAATTTTATTTTTAACTTGTAGACTGTTGAAACTTTATTTCTAACATATAAACTGTTATAACTCTATTTTGAAGCACATAAACTATTAAAACTTTATTTCCAACGTGTACACTATTAAAACTTTATTTCAGCTTGTAAACTGTTCTAACTTTATTCTTAACATACATACACTATTGAAACATTAGTTTTAACTTGTAAACTCTTGAAACTTTATTTTTAACTTGTTAACGGTTGAAACTTTGTTTTATTTCTATCATAGAAACAGATAGAACTTTATTTCTAACATACACACAATTGAAACTTTATCTTATTTCTAACATACAAACAGCTGAAACGTTATTTCTAGTGCACATACTATTGGAACTTTTCTTTTAACTTATAATCTGTTGAAACTTTATTTTGACTTGTAAACTGATGAAACTTTATTTCTAACTGGTAAACTTTTGAAGTTTTATTTTTAACTTGTAATTGTTGAAGCTTTAATTTTAACTTGTAAACTGTTGAAACTTTATTTTTAACTTGTAAAACGGTTGAAACTTTGTTTTATTTCTATCAGACAAACAGATAGAACTTTATTCTTAACTTGTAAACTGATGAAACTTCATTTTATTTCTAACATATAAACTGTTATAACTCTATTTTGAAGCACATAAACTATTAAAACTTTATTTCCAACGTGTACACTATTAAAACTTTATTTCAGCTTGTAAACTGTTCAAACTTTATTTTTTATCTTGCACACTATTTAAACTTTATTTTAAAACTTGTAAACTATTGAAACTTTATTTTTAACTTGCAAACTATTGAAACTTTATTTTATTTCTAACATATAAACAGATAGAACTTTATTCTTAACTTGTAAACTGGTGAAACTTCATTCTATTTCTAACATACAAACAGATAAAACTTTATTCTTAACATACACACACACACACTATTGAAACTTTATTTTCAATCTGTAAACTGTTGAAACTATATCTTTCATTTACAAATAGTAGAACGCTTAGTCTAACTTGTAAATCTTAAACATTTCATATGGACGATGATGATAGATGAAATAGTGTCAAACAAAATTAAGATAGCTTGCACTTCTGATACAGGGATAGCAATCGACTGCGATCCATGTGTAAAGAGCTTGTTAGACTACGGAAGAGAGAAGTGTGTTATGTTGCGTGTGGCACGTGAATGTCCTCCCATTTCATTCCATTCATCAATTCGTCTCATTGATAGAGACAGGTAGAACTCATGGTTCTCATAACGTATGCAATGGAAAGTTTTAGGCAACCTTCGACAGTTGGCTAAATGTCGCCCTGGCGCGAATGCATACTACGTTGAGACAGAGGCAATCACTTCCAAACATGACGCAGAGAGGTTTAACAAGATTGACCATTGCCGAATGTCCCTTGCGGTATACATAGCTACGGGTTTCACCGCCGCCCTTTACAGGAACGCCCGTCGAAAGGAAGTATTACACCGAACTTCATTTGCAACGTTCAAGTTGACTGATAGCAGATTCAACTTAATGATAGTATTCGCCAGTCCGAAGACTGCCCAGGGCAAACCGCGAGGAGGTTCTATCATGTCTTGCCCCATGGTGGCCCTTAAGAGAGCCGATGGTTCGTTCTCGGGAGTAACGTCATCTTACACCCTACCAATTCTACTGAGAGAGTCTTTGACTCTCTCTTTGGTAGCACTGTCGACTTCACACTAACTGGTACATGGCTAAAAAGTGGAATGTAGCACCATTCCGTTGGATTGACAGCAGTTGCTGTCATCGGATTGCCAATCCGAGCAAGATTATTAAAAACTCTGTCTTGCTCCTCTAGCCTGACAAACTCCTCAAATAAATTTCGCGGCCTTAACTGCGGTCCGCGAGGAGAGCTGACTTGACTGTTCGGCGTCTGCATGATTGAAATGAAATGAAATGAGAGGCAGTGGTTTATATACCCTCTAACACGACGCAACGTTCAAGTTGACTGATAGCAGATTCAACTTAATGATAGTATTCGCCAGTCTAAAGACTGCCCATGGCAAAGCGCGTGGAGGCTCTATCATGTCTTGCCCCATAGTGGTCGATTATACGGTAGTGTGTTAGTAGATTTCAATCGCTGAAAAAGGGAAGATGAGAATCATTTCATTTGTCTCATCAACGTTTATCATGGGAGCAATCATTGAAGGGACATCTAATGAATTACATTTCACTCTACTCCATATCATAAAGACTAACCTTTGTCGAATGGCTGAAGTACTCTGACCTGGCGAGAGAAAACGTCACGTTGAGTATGAAGTCGAACGCCCAACATGAGCAACGGCTCAGAGGTTTCGGTCTAACAAACGACGAACAACCCGTGCAACACAATCCCTCTACGGCAGTACCCGCCGTCCCGAAGGAACGCTCGAGCAAAGGAGGTATTACAGCGATGATGTGCTTTATGAGCAGAAGTGAATCTCTTGATAGCAAGAGACTATTCAACTAGATAGCAAGTCAAAACAACCTGATAGCAGGACAAATGTATAGTCAGTAAATGTAAAGGTGTTATAGGATTCGGGTTGAATCCATCTCACACATCTATTTTACTAAGTTTTAATTGTAGACTCTCCCTCTGTGTTCACATCCGAAGATGCTGTCGGGCTTGGGACCGATCTAGCCACATTAAGAGTGGCCTTTAAAAAGGCCGTTTGGTGCGTTCACAAGAAATAGCTTTCTTTTACTTCTTTATGGCTCCTGAAATGAAAGAAGTAAGAGTTGGAAAGATGGCATGATGATATATCTCAGTCATTATACTCACGATACTTGTATGGCTTTGAACAAGCTATGTGGATGTCGTCGGTGTGTTGAATATTTATATGGTAGCAACGGACATCCGCACAGCTGTAGCACTCCTGAGTGTCGTCATTGCTTATATTTAGATATACAATTGGTTTGTCAGGGACGACACCTGCGATGGGGATGTGCATAGTTGTGAGAGATTTCACCTTCTCACACTCCTTCAAACGCGCCAACTCATTCTTCAACAAACTCACTTCCTCAAGCGCCGCTTCCTTCAGCATGCGCTCCTCACTTCGCTCTCGATCACACTTCTCAAACTTCATCACCGCCTCTTCCTTCAACTTTCTCTCCTTCACCATACTCTCTTTTGCAGCCGCACACTCCCTTAACTTTTGAGTCACACTCTCAGCATTCAACTTCAAACTATCACGCTCAGCAGTCACCTCTTTCAGCGTACTCTTCAGCGATCTCACTCTTCCTTCTAACTTTGTACACTCATACCTCACATTCGTATAAGCACGCACATCATCCCTCGACAGCACAACTTCACACGGAACAGTCGACCTCTCAACTTTCTCAACGCACCTCGGTGAAGGTCTAGGCGTTGATTGTGCCAACACCTCGGGTACTGGCACAATCGCCCTCACAGCTTTCTCAAGCTCACGCTCAGCAGCAGCAACACTCGAATCATCATTCATACATTCATCATCCGATGAAATCCAAACTCACCGACATCACTCTACTCTTTTTGGAAGTACTCGCATCCAAATCTACATCACTCACAACACGCTTTTCAACATTTACCACCTCTACTGGTGGCAAACGAGCACACATTCCCCCTCATACAGCATTCCCTGCTCACCACACATCATCTTCTTCATCAAAACTTTCGAAATTTTTCTGAATACACACTTCGAGTGCAACTCACTGAAGGCATCATTCCTTTCATCACACCTCACATTACACCACACACAAAAACCACACCTTAACCGCAACACTATGCGCAGCATTCTTTTTATGGTGAAGGTGAAAATTCTCACCCCTAAACACATCCCCACAACTGCATTTAAAAAATTGTAGGCGTTTTTATTCACGTCTTTGGTCATTTTTCACTGCAAAGAAAAATGAGAAAGTTTGATATCAAACCTGAGCAGAGCGCAACGTATAGAAATAAAATGTCAGTAAATGTGAAGATTATGTTTTCAAAGTCATACTGTAATGCTATCATTACTTGAGGATAGACAAGTTAAGCTGATGAAACCGTTACAGGTATTACTCAGAGGGGATCTTATCCCAACTCCAAGGCCTCGGCTGAGGAATGATAGATTTGAGTGTAGTGAGTGGCACTCGATCCCGTCAACAGCCCGAAGGCCTTGTACTGATCACTAGGGAAGTGAGAGATCTTCCCCGATACCCGCTCTTTACAGCTGAAGACATCATTGTCACTGCCCCGAAGTGGTAACAGGAACGCCGAGTCAAAGGTAGTGATCAGTAGCTGGGATCTAACCCTCAAAGCTGCCTTAGACTTAGTTAAATTTGAAATCTGATAGCAGATTTGAACTCAGCATACTTGAAAACCTTGAGGAAACATCCCAAGTTGTTGCTTTGATCTGCTTGATAGCAAGCCGTAGAGAGCTTGATTCACCAGCGTTTTGCAATGGAGATGTTTAGAGGCCACCCATGACAAGATAGCTAAGACTCAACCGATTGGCGTTCAAAGTGCTACGTTGAGAGCTGTGTCAAATGCCCAACATGAGACATGAGTTGTCCCAGCGGTTTACGGTCTTAAATATGACACATTCCCTTGCCACACTTATCACTACGGCATCGTCCGCCGTCCCGAAGGAACACCCTGTCAGTGGAATATTACAGCAAAACTCTCCATGTCTTGCTCGCTTTCAGTGAAAAGCCGCTTATACCATGAGAAGACTGGCTCAGACATCATTAAAAATGCTTTCATTGACTTCAGCAGGGTCGAAAACCCCAGAAAACCTCCAAAACTAGTGAATTTAAATTTTTCAACTTTTTAGCACTACTTATAAAATTTTATAAGTAGTCCATCACTTAGGGCAGGTCAATAGCGACCGAACCTTTTTTGAATCAAGTCAAACGGACTTGTAGAAGCAAAGTTAAGAGCCTTTAAAGTTTTGGAGTCTTTTATGGCCTGGAGACGAAGGCCATCTCCTGGCGAACCTCTAAGTCTGACGGCTTAGCTGATATCAGCAATGAAATTTTCTAAGTCGGTTTCTTACAGAAACTTGGAATTTGGAATGTCCGAAGCTATCATCGGAGCTCAGAGAGACGACCTACCTCTGACAATCGTTCTCCTCTAAATGAAAAGTCTCCGTCGGTTCTCAGCTTATATAGTGTGTGGCGATCAGCTGATGACGTAATACCCATCATCCAAACACTAAAAATCCCGTCTATCTCCGGTTCTAGTGCTCCGATTGAGCTGGAAATACACCATTTCCATGTAGAATTTGACGCTGAATCAGAATCTGGCCTCCGTTTTCCCATCCGATGCTTCGTTTTGGCTCTACAGCAGGCAGCCATCGCAAAAATTCTAACTCTGTCGTTTTTCCGAAAAATGTTGAACATTTTTCTCGCCGATTGACTTGAAACTCTCCGATTGACTTGAAACTCACCATACAGATAAAGAATTTCACGCTGATTCCAAATCTGAAATCCGTTTTCCAATCCGATGCTTCGTTTTGAAGGTAGAGCCCAAAACGTCCCAAATTCTAACTGTCGTTTTTCACCAATGTCCCAAAATCTTAAATGGCGTCTCACATCTAAACGAAGACAGATAGGAACAAGCCGATTCTTTCACTGAACTTGTCTCACTCTTAGCTTTCAAACGAGCTATCGCACGACAAAATCCGTCCACTGGAAGCCAAACTGGAAGCAAGCTGTCCAGAGGGGGGGGAGGGGGGGGACGTCAGTGAAAATTTTTTCTCTCCGATTTCGCTGGAAACATCCTTCCTAACCCAAAATTTCACGTAGATTCCGAATCTGGCCTCCGTTTTCTCATCCGAGGCTTCGTTTGGGCGCTACACACCAAAACGTCCCAAATTCTAACTCTGTCGTTTTTTCGAAAAATGTTGAAAATTTTTTCTCTCCGATTGACTTGAAACTCACCATACAGATAAAGAATTTCACGCTGATTCCAAATCTGAAATCCGTTTTCCAATCCGATGCTTCGTTTTGAAGCTACAGCCCAAAACGTCCCAAATTCTAACTCTGTCGTTTTTCACCAATGTCCCAAAATCTTAAATGGCGTCTCACATCTAAACGAAGACAGATAGGAACAAGCCGATTCTTTCACTGAATTTGTCTCACTCTTAGCTTTCAAACGAGCTATTGCACGACAAAATCCGTCCACTGGAAGCCAAAATCGAAGCAAGCTGTCCAGAGGGGGGGGGGAGGTCAGTGAAAATTTTTTCTCTCCGATTTCGCTGGAAACATCCTTCCTAACCCAAAATTTCACGTAGATTCCGAATCTGGCCTCCGTTTTCTCATCCGATGCTTCGTTTGGGCGCTACACACCAAAACGTCCCAAATTCTAACTCTGTCGTTTTTTCGAAAAATGTTGAAAATTTTTTCTCTCCGATTGACTTGAAACTCACCATACAGATAGAGAATTTCACGCTGATTCCAAATCTGAAATCCGTTTTCCAATCCGAGGCTTCGTTTTGAAGCTACAGCCCAAAACGTCCCAAATTCTAACTCTGTCGTTTTTCGCCAATGTCCCAAAATCTTAAATGGCGTCTCACATCTAAACGAAGACAGATAGGAACAAGCCGATTCTTTCACTGAATTTGTCTCACTCTTAGCTTTCAAACGAGCTATTGCACGACAAAATTCGTCCACTGGAAGCCAAAATCGAAGCAAGCTGTCCAGAGGGGGGGGGGGACGTCAGCGAAAAATTTTTTCTCTCCGATTGCTTTCAAATTCACCATACAGATGCAGAATTTCACGCTGAATCCGAATCTGCCCTCCGTTTTCTCATCCGAGGCTTCGTTTGGGCCCTACACACCAAAACGTCCCACATTTAACTCTGCCAAAATTTTGAAGAAACAGTTTTTCTCGCCGATTGAGCTGGAAATCACATCACAGATGCAGAATTTGACGCTGAATCCGAATCTGGCCACCGTTTCACCATCCAAGACAATCTAGGCGGTCGCCCATGTCAACCTAGACGGTCGCCCACGTCAACCTAGACGGTCGCCCACGTCAACCTAGACGGTCGCCCAAGTCCACCAGGCGGTCGGACCAACTCACCCGAGTCTCACACTCTGTCGTTGCAGAGGGGGGGGGGAGTCAGCGAACATGTTGTGAACCCACCTGGCCGGCACACCACGACAGACCACAACCTCTGTCGTTCCAGAGGGGGGGGAGGGGGGGGCGCGCTGTGTTTATTCTGGACCTTTTGTTACTACTTATTAATTTCAGTGAATTTTTAAGCTTAAAGTATGCATGTATGTTCAACGTTGTGGTATGTGCTGTACAATGAAATGGAAGTACATAAGTAAAAACTAGAGATTTATAAGTGGTAATTGCATTGAATTCCATTAGACTGCTCTAAACGCTCTGATTTATAATTATATGTACATTCATTTACCTTTAGTCCAATGTGACACACAATTATTTTTCTTAATAGTGTCATTGTGAGCTTGCAAACCTTATTATTGTCAATTGGGCGCTGTCTGCCGGGCATTTTAAGCTTCATATTGCAATGAAAATTACAATGTTTTTTCCTCATGACGGCTTAAAGATGCGTATTGCCCATAATGTATGAGCAGTATGACTAATGCGACCTTAGTCTAAGAACCAAACAGAGCTCAAAGAAAGCACAATACATGTACTTTAGTTTCCTGCGTATGTTACAACCTGTCAATCACTCACGCAAAATTCATTTTTTAGAGCTGTCAAGATATGCTTACTTTTTATTTTCTTCATGAGTAGTTTCCATTTAGTGTTGATCTAGTTTCGTGTGTGATGGTTGATTCTCTGTCTACTCTTTGATTCTTCAGGCAGCAGGTGTGGTTAATCAACCGTTAATTAATACTGTTTATGAGATTTTTGACACTAAAAAGAATATCACTGTAAACACAGGTGAAACTATGGAATGCTCATTGATGTGTTTTATTCAGCATTCATTCACGGTGTCATTGCTGCGACGTTACCAAATTGTCATTACGTGTGTATAAAGCTTATCCGCATCGTCTGTTCCGTGGTTGATTCTGTGTGATGTGTAGGCGTCAAACTATGTGACACTTGTAGTGAAGGCAGGACACGGAAATCATGAGTATTCCCTGTCTATGGTTTTCGATGGAACAGTCTAAACAATAGATTATTTGTTATAGCTTGAGGCACTTAATTTGCAGCACCGCTGAAGGTTAGCGAGGATTTCTGTTTTGTTATGTCTACCGGCAAAGGAAAGATGATATTGCGATTATGATTGGAAGTTTGTGTGCTATCAGATGCATCAATGGGAACAGCGCATCAACAAGTGTGTGTTGTGCGTGTAACGGAGTGAGACAGCTGCTCCGCACGCGAGCCAAAACTCATCTTAGCGTTCACGATCTGGCTAAGTTGTGTACAATGAGATGCAATCGGGGCAAGATGTATACAAAATAATGAAGTTACTTTTCTGCAATATACATATTGGTAACTAGATTTTTATTGCCCTGCGCCGAAGGCCCGCAGGCACGGAGAATACGCCACTGCCCCTAGCATTTGTTCATATGAGAAAAGGGCAGCCAGCATATCCTCTCTATACGGCGCTAGTTTAGATATGAAAAGGGCTCCCATCTCTTTCAATATCCTTTGCACATCGCTAGTTCAGGCGTGAAGAGGCGACCATGTCCTGTGATTTTCTCTACCGTCTACTTTGATAAATGGCTGTCCATGATTCTGTTTTTAGAACGTCTGTCAGTTCTAAAGTTAGTACGGTATCCTCTTCATTTGTGCCTTTGTCAAATCATCAAATATTGGGCACGGATGACAACCACCTTCCCCTTCTCCTAGAGTGAGACGATTCATCACTTAATTTTCGAAGCAGGTTGTATACAAATCTCTCACAGCTTAGCAAGACCGATGGATAGCGGCGCAATTGAATGAAATTCCAGGATGGCCAATGGTATTTCCCTTTGAGAATTTTTTAGTGGTTGATCCTTTCTTTTATGACAGATTTTTACAAAATTTATACAGATAAATTTAGGAATATTAAAACTTTATGACTGTGCCCAATTGGCTCAGAATGACACCGCTTCGAAGAGGACACTTCAGCGTTCCTATGAGTTTCCCACCAAGGAGGGCAGGCAGTAGCTCCGTTCCCAAGCGTCCGCCTCGACTACAGCCCTGGGATAGCCATAGAATAGGGATAACACCGAGAATATGTCACTATCTGTGAACCGCTTCTAAAATACATCTCTTTAACACATTTAGTACTCCTTTATTGTTTACTTATTATTCTTCTCAGTAGTATTGTGAACCTTTAATTAACAAAGACGTAAAAATGCAAAGACGAAAGAGAGACGACAGAGATCTCTCTCTTGTGATATATTTGTCATTCAGTACAGCATGTGGCCTGACACTATTCCTCCATGGGTTTTTCGACAACACACAGCATTACTAAACTCGTTGCCATTACCTTGCTCTTTAATTGGATTCAATTTGTCCCTCAATACTTCAAGATTGCCAATATAACTCCCATCACAAAGTGTCAAAAACCTGTGTCAGTCTCCGAGTATCGTCTTATGCCACTATTGGCAACTCTTTCTAAGGTGCTTGAACGACTCGTTTCAAATCAATTTATGCTTCCTATTGTTTCCGATTCTGTGAGTCAGTCTCAATTCGCCTGTATACCTATAATAAGGCCCACTTTTGTTTTTATTTAATGTCATCAATTTACGTAGCTTATAAGTCATTTCTAACATTTGGCTATATACAATAGATTATATTCACCTGGTACACAAATAGGTATAATGAGGCTATATATAATATGTTCTCATAATTCAGAGTTAGGACTTAGGGCCTAAGTTATATGCACCTATGTATAAAAGAAAAACCAAGATTGCTCATTAAAATGCATCGACTTTTATTGAAAAACAAAAGATATTTTTAACACGATGAAAAAATAATTACTGATGGTAAAACCTTGTATTTGGTAGCATAATCTCTCTATTGTATTATCAATCATAAACACAGACTTTAGGCCTACACATTGGAGCAGTCAGGACAAACAAATGGGAATTTATCTTCGTCACTTCCATGACTTAAACCAACACAGTCTTTGTGTACCCAATCAGTCATCACATGCTATACACTGTCTCATAGACCTTTCTAACTTTCATCTTCCTGACAAATTTTGCATACCACGATTCATTGCCAGCTTGTTCAGCTTTTTTGCAACTAAGCTTAGGCCTACTGTTTTGTTTCTTGGATAGAAC
This sequence comes from Prostheceraeus crozeri, assembly GCA_907163375.1. NCBI lineage: Eukaryota > Metazoa > Platyhelminthes > Polycladida > Euryleptidae > Prostheceraeus > Prostheceraeus crozeri. Next base: position 386 of record CAJQUW010005607.1, on the reverse strand, counting down.
AGGCGTTTGCTTGAAGCGCTTTTTATTAGCAAAAAGTTCTTTTGTACGCAGTTGTGCTTTGTACGTAAGACTACGCTTGCGTTTACGTAATCTGACTTTCGGTGGATTTTCAGAGTGCTGATTATACTGTGATAGGCCGGGCCTTATGCCTATTACCAGCATTCTGTATGGGCCTTATTGGCTATATTGACCGTTTTAGAATCAGTATTTTTTCGTATTTTCCCGAACTCAAAAATCAAACTGCTATATAAGGTCATAGAGAGGATACGCCAGAGATAATTTTCCATGTCAAGAGCTCATGAAATCCTTGAACAAATGAAGAGCAAATATTAGATCAAAGAAGAAATCTGAATGCTCTTTTCTTTTAGATGCTGTAGAATCTGACA
>CAJQUW010005606.1:0-50120 GCA_907163375.1 Prostheceraeus crozeri | reverse complement strand
AATATAAACCAACTACAGTGTCCACAACTACTCGTACATAAAGCAGCAATGGCGTAAGATGTGTCTATTTTGTTGTGGTATTTAAGGTGTATGCACTACTTCTTGTTTTGTTTTATACATTTAGTATAATGTTTAGCTGCAATATTTCATAGAAATTAAGTGATGAAATGTGTGATCATTCCATTCAAAATCGAGTTTGATTGTGTGATGAAATCTCAGCTCTGATTGCTTCTAGTAAATGTTAAGAATCCTGACAACAATCCCCACGCATTCCTCATAAAAACCCAATTGGAGCTGTGGGGATGGCCTCAACATCCATGCTCACCTCATACCCAAGGCAACCCTGTAATCGTAGTCAATCTACTATACCTGCAATGAAATAACAACTGATCTTTTTGTTTTGTAGGTACATGCTTTGGAGAACCGGATATATATACTGAGTCTGGATTCCTCTACAGTCACGATGGATTCGGCAATTATTCTTACTCTGATAATATGCGCTGCAACTATACTATTCACGGTTCCCCTGGTAGTCATGTCCAGCTTAAATTCAATTCTTTTGATTTGGAAGGTCATTCAACGTGCAATTACGACGATGCTTCATTTTACAATGTACCAGTCTCCGGAAGCCCGCAGCTTATTAGGATGTCATGTGGGGATAGTGCGCAAGATGACATCACTTCCTCAACTCAAAAAGTATTGGTGTCATTTAAAACAGATGGTAGTGTTGTCAGACAAGGATTCAACATCAGCTTCCAGTCCACCCGTAAGTGAATTTCATTGATAGATTGTATGCTGTTATTTTGTCTTACATTAAATTTTAAACCGTTATACGCTAACCAATCAGTCAAAATACATGTATATTAGGTTAAAAAGATGTTACTTTATATGAAGTATATCCTCTAAGCAATACAATGCAATCAATGCATATTATTGTATTAATTAACAATGGTTTCAAACCATTGCTACTGCAAATGCGCTCAGAAATACAAATTAGTAATTCGCAAATCAAGACGTGCGAAAAAATGCTGATCTTACTCAACGAATGAATTCCGTCCAACTGAAGCTGTCAGAATTGTCGCTTCAATTTATCCTAGTATTTAACGGCATTTATTATCCTAACGATCGTGCACCTGGTTCTCCTTACCAATTGATAAAGACAATCAGGTCTACTAGTCATCATACTATATCAACTTGTCAAAAATAATGAGTGATGCCAAACGTGACACATTTAATTGATTCCGAGTGAAATGAAGTTGTGAAATGAACATCTGTTGAGAAGATAAATGAGAAATTCAATCCTTAAGAGGGCAGATGAAAAGTTCCCTACAGGTTAAAGAAATAACAGATTCTTATTCAAGAAATAAATGAAATGAACTAGAAACAGGATTGGAACTTGAATATTAACAATGGACTATCCAAGGTCATCTAAACAGATTAGGGTAGGACGATCGTGTTTCGATCCCTCACCTCTGAACATTCAAACCCACCCTAGCGGGACCCTGCACAAGAGCGGCCTCAATCTGGAGATAATTCTTTGTATAACGAAAGTCGTGACAATAAATATAAAATAAAATAAAAATTGCCATCAAATCAATCGTTATTAATCAGTTATCCAAATCAGAGTAAATAACGCTTTGTTAGTTTAAGCAAATTTACCATCTATCGGAAAAGCAGGAAAAACAGTAATACACATTGAGTTGAACAATTCAGAATAATGAGTTTATCTCCGCAAAATGCATTTCTTTTCATCAGACGAATGTCTGGAAGGTTAACTGGACATGAAAACTTTTGAAACATCCATGTGAATGGTGGAGAGTATTTTTGATTGAATATTTCCAAAATTGCTGCTGCAGTGATTTCAAATCAGCAGCTGCATTAGCAAGTCAAGCAACTTGAAATGAAGTTGGACGTCTACGGAGGTCACACATGCGTGGCTTCTACGTAGCTGATTGCTAATTGCTATTTGACCGATTGCTGTGATAATCCACTGACCACTTGATGCGCCGTTTCTTTTGACAATGGATTCGAGGCTGCAAACATAGACAACCAAGTGGTATTGCGGCTCAATATTACAAGGTCACAGAGCTGCATTTCAAAATTATAATCACATCGAATGAAACTAGACGCATCTGGTTTGTGTGAATGTGAACATATGTGACAATTAGTTTGATTACCAAATGTGAAATTGCCCCTGGTGCATTGTAGGGAATCCAATTCTGGGATCCCGATATTTGTTTACTTAATTGAGTCTCTGATTAAAACTCTACACAGATCTTGAGTTGCTCAGGAAGAATTCTTTTCATTTCAGCATAGTAATGCTATTCACAACATTTAGCTTAACATGCGAAAAGCGACATGTACATGTATAAGATTCTTCATTCCTCCATTCGGAGATTAGGATTCTTCAGGACTTTTGTCTGCTAGTGTAATACCTGAGCAATTCTTCGCGTATGACAACCATTGACCAAAAACATAAAGTACTTTTTTTATGTCGCCATTTACTTGCAGTCACGATTTACTGTTTTATTAATTCACTATTTTACTTGTTTACTATTCTGGACAGACTCTAATAAAATTGGGGTCTTCAATACCAACCCCGAATCTCAGGATGTTGCAGATTGAAAGTGCAAAGGTCAGGAATTTACAACTGCTTCCTGTTACTCTCAACGTTGACATTATCAACTTGTACTTGAAGTGAAGTATGCTTTAAATCCGCTAACAATGCCGATAGTACAGCAGGCCTATATATTGCATATATGCAAACCGGCCTTTCGCGAGTCTCTGCTAATCCCACTTCCTGGCATCTCATATTATAAACATACATCTAAGCTTTGTAATTGCATGTTTACAATTCTACTTAATCTTCAGATTCTCAGGATTCAGATTCTCCTGGATTTTGGAATCCCTAGTAAAGAGATGACAAAGATGAAGACACAGCGATAAATTGCCTTGCCTGTGTGTTTTGGGCTAGAGATGACATTTTTAATACTGATGGTCGCGCCTAGAACCTGACTAGTCTCGAGGGACAGGAAGATCAACTTTCCATTGAGAGTAATGCAAATTCAGCGATGAATTCTGACGAACTAGATCATCACACTGCATTGAACGTATACAGTCAGTAAATTCAAATCGCGAGGAGTCGAACGATGTGAATAATATGTCCATTTGATGACTTTATCACGGAAAAACAAAGATAGGTAGGTACTGTCTGGTAAAAGCAAAGTCAAAGATAGGTGCTGTCCACTTCGCAGATGTTCAGTTTTCAATTTGACAACGACAGCTCGTGTGTCCCCTAATACAACTTACCTTACGCATTGAGTGCGATTGGCCAATCACGCAAGACAAAGGGAGTCGAATCTCTCTACATCTTTCTACCATTGTATACAATAGCTGAGATAGAATTGCGTCACATCTAGAATAATGTTGATTGTAAACTAGCAAGCTCTACAGACTTCGCTTCAAGGCGGAGCAATTTGTTCTAAAATTGCATATCACATCTTCTGTGTGTAGACCCGGACCTTGCAAAACGTAGTGAAAACAGTCCGCCGCTTATGTATTATAGTAACGGTATATTTGCAATGCAACGTTGGTCATTCTATATTTTCAGCTCAGGAATAATTGTCTTTTTGAAATTTTTATGCAATTTCACTATTGACATCTTATCGTCAAGTAAGTATTATAAACCGTAGGCTATTTCTACTTCTCACAATATCCATGGATATCTACAAAAATATTCGTGGATATTGATGAAGATAAAGAGTATGAATCTGAAATTTATCTGCTGCTGCTAATTTCGCTGCTGCTTTATTATCCTGACTGTGTTGAGGACGGACCGTGATCACCGATGGCCGAAGTGGGAAACTGAACAAAGCATCTACAACGTCAGTTCCATTATCCACTGCAGCAAACTCAGTGGCTTATCTAAAGCCTTCTAGATGGGACAAAATGGGCATTTTATTCGTTCAAGAGATGTCGCTTTGTTCATATCATATCAAGACGTACTAAGTCCAGCCTTGGTCAATTGTATCCGGCTTAAATTAACAACAAAACGTTATGAGAAGCTGCCACATCACATTTCGGGAGTCGTCCCACTGAAAATGTAGTGTAGTTACCTTGCTGCGTATATGCTTTGACAGCTACTGTATACTGACAGAGTCCACTGATTTGAAAACTGAGAGCAGCTATTAGTTTTAGAAAGATGCAATTATACATGAACTATCTAGTGCACGCCCATTGAACAGTGATGGAAGTGATCGCCCATTGAACGTAGGCAGTAGTCAAAGCAGTATGATGATAAGTATCAAATGTCAAAATTGTTGCCAGCATAGCATTTCAATAAGCCTACTCAAGAAGGGTGCCAAAATGAATTGCAGACTTTGTCAGCAAGACTTGTGGATGTACAAGTTAAATAAGACAGAAAAAGCAGAAATTTAGGCCTACGTTTTAGCTTTGAAATATTTTGAACTCATCGAATGAATCAATCTTGTTATGATAAGTCGGTTATTGAACATAAGAAGTAGAATTGAGACTAGACCAGAAATACAACCAAAAAACATTAAGTTGTCTGGGTTTATCCGAAAACTCACACATGTACAAGTAAAGATTATTTCTACAAATAGTAGGCATAAATTCCACCATAATCAGCAGTAATTGCACAATCGTGACTCAGTGGATTTATTCTATAGCTTCAGAATTCGCTTGAGATACATAGTTAGGATATGTATTACAGAGATAGCCTGTATACCTTTGTTTTGTTATGATTGTAACCAAAGAGTAAAGCTTCAAAGGCACTATGACGGAAATGTTCCGGTACAAGAGGCCGAGGACGTCCAAGAGAAACATCGCATAATATATTCTTGTCATTATGGCTAACTGTGCGCCATGTTGGATTGGATGCAGATGTTTTAGACATTTTCTTCTGATCAAAGCATTGAGCTTGAACCTCAGCAATTTCGATTGGAATATTCCTTGGCTAGTCATTATATTTTTGAAATTGGAAAAAGCCAAGTAAGTTGATAGAATTTATCCATATTTGCTAATTAGTGCAGTATATTTCTGCTACTATCCGTAGCTATCATCAGGCAGTAAGTAAATGATTTACTGAATAAAATCTAAAATTCACATCAAGAGATATATAAAAAAAGATATACAAAACTATGGCAAGATAAGATAAGAGAAGGAGCTACGCGGCAGGTAGTAAAAGGTTTCATAGCACCAATAGCATTTATAGTAATGACCTGACAGGAAGAAAAAAGGGAAGAAATAGGATGTGAATTAAAAATCTGATGATTGCTGTGGAATATCAGTCAATGAAAGAAGAAATCTCTGTAACTGTCAAGTTCGTGTCTTGAGTTGTTCTTTGGTTGTAGCTTGTTAATGTATTGTTGCTTGATGTCTGCATCCACTTGTGCTTCGCCTCTTTGTTTCGATCGATCACCTGTTGTATTTATTGTATTATATGATTTGCATTTAAATTTGCAGCATAATTTTGCTTCCTAAATAAGGGAAAGTTTTGAATAAGCTTGAGGATTGTTGTCCTATATCCCTTTCATCTTGTATTTCAAAAATTCTGGAATAGATCTTGGCTCGCAGAATCTTTAGCTGGTGTGATAATAGGACACTTCTGCCGATAGAACAATCAGGTTTTCGACGTGGTCGAGACTGCATCGAAGAAGTGGTACTTTTGACGCAATGCATTATGCAAGGTTTGAACGCAGGTCTTACGTCGACGGTAATTTCTCTTGACATTACGAAGGCACATGATAGTGTGTGGCATGCAGGGTTGCTACGTATCTGTCGTGATATTTTGCCGCCCTCATCTACAAGATGGATTGCTTTTTTCCTCAATAATCGTCGTGCATCCATTTTAGAGAATGACTACGTGTCGGAAGCCTTCTGCACACCCTTTGGTGTCCCCCAAGGTTCACCTCCATCCCCGTTGTTATATATAATTTTTACTAGAAGCATACCTCTACCAAACGGTCCTGTGAAAGGATCCTCTGTCTATGCCATAGAAATTTATAACAATAACGCTTCTAGAATGGAAGTAAAGCTTCCTGCAATGCACAATAGTGGCACATAAATCGCACGCATTTTCACTTAGATGCACTTGTCAACGTCTGTATCATTGGGTTAGAATCAGTCACATGTGCGATTCTAATCTTTTCATTGGCTCTTCATGCCCCAACTTAGTTCCCCCGGATGTGCCGCGACCTTGAGTCAATTTCCACTCTAGTCAACTTCAGATAAACTGTTTATTTCTATGGTCTATGCTGACGATGATGCGTTGTGGGCTTCTGATGCAAATCCAGACCTGGCTTGGAATCAAATACTCCCGCATCTCAATGATCTGACAACATGGAGTAACAAGTGGCGGCTTCATTTTTCACCGGCTATAGCGCAGATCGTTTGGTTCTCTAGATGTCGGAATCGCTGGTCCGATGAACAACTTGGACAGCCCTCTTTTCAAGGACATCACCTTACATTCAGTCCATCTATCAGTGTCCTTGATGTGACCATCGATCGCAAATTGCAATTTTCACCTCATATTGACCGAATAATTTCACGTGTCAATAATTTCACCTCAAATAATGACTCTGTGAAAGCTTATCCAGCCTACCCGCTGTATATCAGCATGGATAGGTGTGTTTCTGTATAAGACTTTGGTTCGCTCATGTGCTTTACTCCGCACCCATTCTACAGATGGCATTTGAGTTTTCATGGCAGCGCCTTCTAAGACTAGAACGCAGAGGCTTTACAGCTGCCTTACGCGCTCGTTTGGACACCAGAATCGACGCTGTTTATCGCAGAGCAGCCATTGTTAGCCTCGACAGAGAAATTTTCCGAAGTGGTGCAAATTCCATCTGAAGCATACTTGCTGCAGAAATGAGAGACTTTTGAGGTCTTTTGTTGCTGAGGTCGATCAAGACAATGCTATAGTTCAGTTCGATCTACCCATGAAGCGTCTGTTTGCCTCGCTTGCAAGCTCCCAACAGAACGTGGTCAAATCATATCTTCGCGAGAACAACATCAATCGCATTCAGTCTTCCTCAACTTGGCACAGTCTCTCGTGCGAGATCCCACCCCTTGTTGTTTGGGGCGTCTCTCCATTTTCCTGAGACTAATTTATTTTTTTCTATTACTTTTCATAGTGACTTTTTTCACTTATGAAGCTGTTGTCGCTTTTAGCGAACCGTTGTCCTGAATGGGCATGGTACATACTTAAAAGGAAATAAAAGTTATCCCTACAATATCATCAGCTCGTGCGTGAATTTAGGATGGAAACGTTAGTAGCTCTCCACGGACTAAATACGTAGCTAAAAAGAATGTGAGCGTCTGCCGAGATGCTAATAGTGTGTGATCTAGCATGACATTTCGATGGAACTTTCACATGGCATTGTGCAATGTGCATGTCATGACTGGTTGAAGCACGTCTGCCGAATCAGATCAACTATCTATAATAAACAGCTTGAAGAGAAAAACTCACATGCAAGCATTTCCAGTGAAGATATTGTGGCAAAAGATATAAATGCGATTTTCTTGAATTATTGACTTTTGATGAAAGTCGAAGAGATGTTCCTTCAATATGAGTAGTTTAAAAAGTATCTACTGGTCATGGTCTTAAATATGAGTGGTCGCTTTCAATGAGAATCGCTTTTCTTTGACTTGATATCTGCATCCACTTGTGCTTCGCTTCTTTGTTTCGATCGATTACCTGTTGTATTTATTGTATTGTATAATTTCCATTTATACAAAGACGATATAAATCAAACTATTTATCCCAGATAGAAAGCATCTTCAATGTGCTTTTATACGCTTACTAATATTTATATAATATTTACTATAACATTATTGAACGTGATATGCAATAAATTGTATAACAATGCATTTGAAAGTTAGAATAAATCGTGATGTTTTGCTATACAAACGCTAGAAATATCATATTCACAAGTATAATGTTCCAAGTATAAGCAATGTAGTCACATACGTAGTTGACCATGCGGCGAGAGAGATTAGTCATTATCGTTTGTCCAAAATGGTAGCAAAAATAGCAGTTCTCTCGAGATACTTTTTATGGTCTTTTTATTAGAGTTAGAAAGTAATAAGTTAAAATGGCTTTGACAGGGCCTTCGGCGTCCAGCGCCTTCTCTCGGTCGATGTAATTGGTAAAGTCGGCAGCCTGTGTGAAGGTTTATAAAGAGTTGAGTGATATTAAGAAGTGTGTTGTACGTCAAGTGTGAGGTGATTGAAGTGTGAAGACAGACTGTACTGCGGTAGTTCATATTTTCTATTGATTTTCGGCTGAAGCTGTGTGATTGCTTTTGATTCGGTAAATGTTGTGTCGCGAGTGTTATCGAGTTTAGCAATGAAACCGACCTGAAAATCTCCGATGTCGCCTTTGTCGTTGTGCTTATTTCTAATATGCTCATACAAGGCACTGCTAATTGATTTATTCTTAATGGCTCTTTTGTGTTCGTTGTGCCTAGTTAAAAACTTACGAGCGGTTTTACCAATATAAAATTCATTGCAGTGTTGACAAGTGTACTTGTAAACTACAAACTTATCATTGCAGGAGTATTTAATTAATTGCAAACAAATGTCACAGTTACAATTATTTCTATATTTTTTGTTATTAAGATACTTAGCTGACTGTTTTCCATAGTCGTTAGAAATTTTAATTGGCAAGTCATACTTCTTAATGGCTTTCTTTATTAAGTTATTGCATTTGTCGCTAATGTATGGTACTTTAAGTGTACTCTTATCAGTATTACTATTTTTGTTTTTATTTTTCTTGTTTTTCCTTTTTCTCTTACAATCACCCTCTTTGTAGCCATTTTCTTTTAGTATCTTAGAAAAAGTTGTTAAACTCTCTTGAGTTGTAGAGTCATCGCTGCAGCGTTTTTCTATGCTAGATATTCTATTTGTAATGAAGTTAGTCTTAACATGCGTCGGAACGAAGGAATCCTTTCTAAGAGTGATATTGGAATGACTAGACTTACGGTACCAAGAGTATTTGACTCGTTGATCTACAATTTTTATTTTTAGATCTAGGAACGGTAGCCATTCCTCAGGCTGATGAACTTCTATAGAAAATGTTATGTTTTGATTAATGGAATTAAAGGTATCCAACACGTATTCAAATAAAGTTTCGTTGAATTCTACTGGACCAAAGATGATATCATCTATGTATCGCTGAAATATTAATGGTGAAAAGTTTAGTTTATTTAAAGCATCGGTCTCTATATGGCTCATAAAAATAACCGCGAACGCTGGTGCAAAATGAGCACCCATAGGAACTCCACGTATTTGCTTATAAACTCTTTATAAACCTTCACACAGGCTGCCGACTTTACCAATTACATCGACCGAGAGAAGGCGCTGGACGCCGAAGGCCCTGTCAAAGCCATTTTAACTTATTACTTTCTAACTCTAATAAAAAGACCATAAAAAGTATCTCGAGAGAACTGCTATTTTTGCTACCATTTTGGACAAACGATAATGTAGTCACATAATATGAAACATTATACATGAAAAATTTCCTAATAAGTCACCAATAGGAAATAGTAGGGGAATTGTGGGTATGATGGAACAATTTTTTTCAAATACTTGTAAAACCACCATTTTTTATTCGATTGCAATCAAATTTTTACTGAAAATCTCGTTGGGTGAGAGGATAAACATACCTTCTTGTAGATAAAGAAATGTTATATCTTTGTCACTTATTTTTGGAATTTTGAAAAACTAAAATTCATTCCATCATACCCTTGGTATGGGTAAGATGGAATAATTGTAAGGGTAAGATGGAATATTAATATAGACCTATACAATAATGAAATAAATTCGATTTTCAAGAAAAACAAGTTTTCCGTATAAACGAACAATATAATTTGAATGGTCTACAGGTCAATAAGATCAATAACTTGTATAGTAGTCTCTAACATAAACAGTTCCCTTAAAACACACTATACAAAAGATTACTCAAAGAATTAGAACTTTTAGCTACTTATCTCTCTTTGACAAAAGTCACAAATATAACTGTCACTCAGAAGTTCGTCATTCGCACAATTTTCATGGCATCAACCATCACATCCAATCTTCTTATCCAATCTTCTGTTGGAGGTTCTTCATAAGCCTCACCACAAAAGATACAAAGGCATTCATCTACAACACCCGCAGGACTACAAGTACCGGTTCCTCCTTTTGGTACTTTCTGCTTCCTCTGTTTCGGTGCTGGGTTTCCGCGCTTTTCACACTTCTTCTTACTAGTACATGGACCCTGAGAATCTTCTTCATTCTGATAATCAGTGAGTATCCTAGCAGTCTGTCGTTTCCTCTTTCCAGCAGTAGAATGTCTATTTGCGGACGGAATGGGTAATAGATCGAGCCATGATACCGCGGCTGTTTTAGAAGATGCAGTCAATACGCTATTCACGAAAGCGTCGACAGGCGGTTCAGACAGGGCCACGGTAGAAGGTGCAGACGAGAACATGTCAAGAGGTGCAGACAGGGCCACGGCAGAAGGTGCAGACGAGACTATGGCAGGAGGTGCAGACAGGGCCACGACAGAAGGTGCAGACGAAACCATGGCAAGAGGTGCAGACAGGGCCACGACAGAAGGTGCAGACGAGACTATGGCAGGAGGTGCAGACAGGGCCACGACAGAAGGTGCAGACGAGACCATGGCAGGAGGTGCAGACGAGACTATGGCAGGAGGTGCAGACAGGGCCACGACAGAAGGTGCAGACGAGACCATGGCAGGAGGTGCAGACAGGGCCACGACAGAAGGTGCAGACGAGACCATGGCAGACGACTCCGCTACTGTCGGTGGAACATTCTCAGTATCTGAAATAAAATGAGTGCAATATTACATACAAGGGTTGGTCGTTGAATGCTATTACTGATGATTCCATCAACGATTTATGCATCAACCTCTCAACATGCAATGAAGAATATTCGATATAATCAGTTGTTAATTAAACACTTAAGTTATTGATGTGCTCACCTGTAACTAGCTCAGTAACACTTGCTGGTGCGAAATCTTCATCATCAATCAGTTGTATGGATATACAAGTATACCGCAAGATTTGAATCCTGTCACCGCTTTATCCATTGTACAAGATTTTGCATAACTTGCTGAGAACAGTTCTGCAACATCATATTGGGTTATTCGTTTGCTTGGGTGGTTAATTAGGAAATTGGTGCATTTTTTTTGGTAATTCGACTTCAAAGAAGAAAAAAATGTCTTGTCCAGAGGCTGTAACTTGTGACTGCTGTGTGGCGGTATAGTCAACAAGATGATGTTATTTGCTCTTGCCTTCTCAATTGCTTCAATTGTGCAATGACTGTGATGATTGTCCATTATTAGTAGAATCTTCTTGTTCTCAGTTTTGACGAGTGTGATCTATAAAATGCTGGAGCCATTGAACAAATAGTTCATTTGTAATCCAACCATTAGGTGATGTCATACCAAGAGTTCCCTTTGAAGAATTTCGTAGTAAAAGATTTTTCATATATTTCCGTTTGAATATCATGGCTGGGGGGACAAATACCGTTCCGGATGCGTTAAAACAACATATTATAGTTGTTGTTTCTCCTTTCTCACCGGAGGCAACAATGCCGACTTGTTTTGATCCTTTTTTGAAACAATTTTAGTTGACCTATTTGGAACTGTGGATAGGCCACTTTCATCCACATTATATATATTTCCGGGAGAAAATTTGTGAATAGACATCGATGCTTCAAGAAGATCGAAAAACTTTCTGACTTGAACTCTGTTGAACCCTGCTAGTCTTGCAATGCTAGCTTTTTCAGCCGTTCGCATTGAGATTTCTTTGTGTCTATCAAGAAATCCGTAAAACCAATCAGAACCTGCAATTTTCTTTTCATTACAGAAACGATGAGGAATGCCATTACGAGTAACGAAATCATACGCCAACTTCCTTATTTTGGTCGCTGAAATACCATACATCATGACCTGTAACTTGATGATATGATCAACAAGTTCTGATTTTGATTTAGAGCAGTTTTAATCGGACCTTTCTGACCGGTAGTTACGTTTCCTTTAACGCATCGGAATAAGGTTGTCTTAGGAACATTGTATTTTTCTGATGCTGCCTTGAATGATAAAGTACTATTTCTAATCTCCTCGGCAGCTTTCTGCATATTGTTCATATCCCACTTGAAGCGGTTAGAGTCCGGTTTACGCTTGTATAGGCGCGGCATCTGAAATAAAAGATAGGCTTTCGTTTTCTATATGTCTACTTCATGTTACGTAATGTTTTATAATTTTGATATTTTATATTGAATTACTATAATTTATCAAGTAAAATGCATGCTATATTTTTAGTACTTCAGCTTGCATTTCGAAATAATGAATAAATTCAAAAGACTACATCTATAACTACGACAACTTAAGTAGGCCTACATGCGTCTAAGATTCATCAATGACCAAAAGCTACAAAATTTATCAAAATAAATTGCCGGAATAATGTAATTGTAGGCTATGTATACAAGCGTAAGTGTAGCGAAAGCTCAAGACATTTTATCATACCAAAAAGCATGATATATAGTTCAATAAAATATGTTTTAAGATCTTGACTTACGTTGGGTAAGATGGAACAGTGATACACAATTTCTGTTGGGCTTATTAAATACAATACTTGTTTTAAAATATATGATAACCATTATAATGAATTTATGGATGAATCAATTAGGCTATTAAACATAAAATATCCATACTTCACAACTGATGGTTAGGGCGATTTCCAAGAAAAACCGCTAAAAGCTTCTAAATATTTGTTTAGCGAGATGAATCTTAATATGAGCTATTATCTTTTACATTTTATGTACAACTCGATTGTCAGATACAGTTATAAAACACGTCATGAGGCCATATAAGAACGATAATCCATTTAGGATAAGAATATATCATATTTATAAATTTCAGGTAAGATGGAACGTTGTTCCATTATTCCCCTACCTAAGTATTCCATCATACCCGAATCAATATCTTTTGTAAAATGATGCTACTGATAGGACAGGTTAACAATTCTATGGAATAATAACTTTCTGTCTTATGTTTAACATTGCATAGATTACTCGAATAGCATTAACCGATACTTAGATCTCATTGTAATTTTACAGAAGCAATTTTTACTTACCACAAAACAACTGTTCCTCCGTCTCACAACTGATTGTCGTGTCTACTGTCTTACCACGCGGTTTGCAAGTCACGAGTTATTCATCACATCACTTCTATAAATAGACCATCACACCGGAAACGCCATTATAGCGTAGTCAACGTTAGACCGTGGGAATGATAGTTATTTCATCATTCCCAACGTTCCATCATACCCATAATTCCCCTAATATATAAAAATAGCATATAAAATGCATATTTCATTAAATGATATCAAACTCTTTGAAACATTTTTTGTTGATGTCAGACACTAACAAGCTTGACACTTTTTGCAATGTAGTCTGCTGTATCCAGTTATGCACACTCTACATCTCTTCTTCTGAGCTCTGTACTCAGGCCAGTGTTGGAAATGCTCATGCCAGTGTTGGAATGTGTCATATCTTGCTTCAGCAAGAGGCAAAGGAATGGTAACATGTCTTCTTCTCTTTAGCTGTCTCTGGTAACTGTCCTACAAATTCATCGGATGCTCTTTTGGGCGGTCTTCCAGATGATTTTTGAAAGAAATTTTTCTAAATCAGAGAATCTGCTAGTTTGCCGATGAAGGTCAAAAACGACATTTGCTTCTTAACAGAAACATCCAGCTGCGTACAATATCTTTTATATACAGTAACCAGCCACTAAGTTTAGCTACATGAACAGCATGGAAAATGAACAAGCGGTACCATCTTAGTGTCTTAATTCTGCAACGATAGAGACATGGACAGGGAACTTCGATGTGCTTCTTTGCTTCACAATCCCATCTCTTCACAGTTTCAGTTGACTTGGCGCCAATGTATGATGAGGTTAATTGGATACATTTGTTGTCGAGCCACTTTACCACAACTGTCCCAGAGTTCACGTCAGTTATACAAGGAACGCTTCATCTTCTTTCTTTTTTAGCTCAATCATCTCGTAGAGCACAACCGGACAAATGGTTTGGTCTGACAGTTGCTGCGGATAAAATACCCTCTTCATTCAGTTTCAGTCCAAGGTTCAAGGTAGAGAACCAATTGTCATAAAACAATCTGCGGTTCACACCTCTGGGAGTGTTTTCACATAATTTCAGAACAACGTTTTCAGAAGTGCAGGATGATTTACTAGACCTCTTTGCTCCAGTACAGAAGAAAAAACAAATAATTCCACTTTTTCCTGCTCGAACAAAGATTTTTAATTCCCCATTTATGAGGTTTCATTGCGTTGTGCTGGCGTTGAATCTGTTTGTATTGCAAGTGCTGACATGGTCAAGTGGACTGAGACGTCATCGTAGATGTGGAAGGTAGAGAGTTCGACTCCCTAAAGGGTTTGCTACTTTTCGTGATTCTCTTGCTTGCTAACATTTCTGTGCTATTATCGTAAATTGACACCGTTTCTCTCAATTTTTTACGCCTGACAGGTCATGATTTCCTTATCACTTCCTTCTATTTGTATGACAAACTAACTTTCCTGGGGATGACAACATCATTTATAAGTAACAAATTCTATAATACAGCTTTCAGGAAGAATATTTGTATTGTTAGCAGCCACAAAATACTACATATTACAAAACGTAGAAATAATATTTTCTCCTCAAACGGGCATTGTTGCCATATGGCAACAAAATAATTATAGCCCACCTATTACGCATTGCATCAATTGCTTTTGTCAGAAATGATCTCAGCAAGGAAGAATGACATATAATCCTCATAAATAGCTCAATATATATTTGTTTTTCCGGTTTATGTGTACTCAGTTACAGAGTTTCAAAGTGATCAAATACAGTGAATACTTAACAGTTAAAGATGACATTATTCAATCCAAATTTTATACAAGAACATAAAAGTGAAAGCAGGGCGCACATAGAATAAAAAGAGCACAATAAATTAAAAATAGAACATTGTAATAAGTTGATGGTTTATTTATTTAAATTGGTGTGCGATTACTACAGTCAATTCGTATCTTATGAATTTATCTGGTTGGCTTGATAACATTTTGAAGCCATGCATCCTGGAAAAAAGGGTTACTGATACTTTTCAATTTACTGAAATGGTAAAACTCTTTGCATATTGATCTAAAAAGTTGCAAGCTATCTATCTTTGATGTTAGTAATTGATTTACATCCATCTCAGTAAAAAAAAACAATTGATCACATTTTGTTTCCGATTGACTTTGCTCATTGTCCTTTCTCTCAATCCGCGTTGAAGAGATTGCTTGAAATAGCATGCACCAACAGACTGTTTTCTTTTTATGGAAAACTTTTTTACTAATATGACGGTATGCCGATGAGCTCAAAGTTAACAGCTTATACTAAGAATCTCATCGAAAGTCGTTTTTCTGAGCTTACTAATCATCAACCGTTTTTTAATGCGAAATATGTCGATGACTGCTTTGCGAATTTTAGATTTGAGGATGACGGCAAACAGTTTTCAACTTTCTCAATTGTCTTGAAGACAATATTAAATTTACTATGGAGGTTGACACGAATGATCGCCCTACTTTTCTTGAGGCTGAAGTAGATATCTCTGATGGCACTTTTGACATTGTGCATCATTTTAAGGAAACTAACACGGGTATCTATGTACCTGCTTCTTCTTCTACCCCTTCTTCCTCTACAGTTGTGGCCATGGGGTCTTCATTTTTACGAGCCTTAAAAATTTTAACGGAGTAACTGGTAAACGAAATTTTGACTGAGCGTCTGAGCAAATAAAAGTTAGGATGTATACTAGTTCTACTGGTCCATTTCTATGCATGACCATAACCCGAAACCAGAAAACATCTCAGTTGTGGGAGTGTCCAACCTTCCTTTTGTTTTGGAATCTTTTCTAATTAGAAGAAATACTCATCAATTGTCTAATCAAAGGAATGGCTCCATACCATTCAACCTAAATTTCTATGCACTTTGAGCTTGGGTTGCTTTGTGAGATATCTGTGTATGTGATCTGACTTTGTTTTGACGATATTATATGTAAACTGATTTCTGTGTGTGTTTCTAGTTCCCTTGTACCGCTGATGACGGGATCCTCGAGATACTGAAACATGTTCGGTTGTTTCAAAACACGAAGTTGTTTTCTTCTGAAAATATGCTGAAATTGGGCACTCTATGTTTGAATATATATATACTCAGACTGATACTAGAATAGGAGAAAAAAATGAAGAAATTGTCATTTCCTTCTGCTGATAAGATGTCTGTATATACTTCTTCGCTTCATTGTTTCGAACGATCACTCGTGTGAAAGCGAAAGACCTGCTTTCTACATTAAGAACATTGGTCGAGGAATTTGGTATTTCATTCACCTTTTGACATTAAAATGTTGATCAGGCGTCCCGATCCAAGTTCGAACTCAAACCTGCCTGGAGATATGTTGCCCACCAATCAATCAATCAATCAATACACGCAGCACCAAACATGATCTCGTTGAATATCTTGATATATCTTACTTTATAGCTTCTGCGCATGGTGGGTGGGGACCATGGACCTCTTGGAGTGGATGCTCAAGCACGTGCGATGATGGAGTAACTATCCGGTCACGATCATGTAATAATCCTTCCCCAAGTCCTGGTGGACGCTTATGCATGACAAGTGATGGCGCAACTCGTTCGACCAGTGAACAACAAAACAGAACATGCAATTTGCGACCTTGCATCGGTGAGTTTTAAACCGAAAGTCACATTCGGCTACTTTGATTATGATTTTGATGTTTCTCATTTTATTTGCCGCACAAATTCAAACATTGGCTTGACTACTTTTGCTTGGTATTTTTATGAAAACGTTTTTGTCTGTCAGGTGAGGAGAATGTCGAGCCTGATACTCTGATGATCATCTGATGTTTCGTTTACACCTTTGCAATTGATTTAAAGACGAGATGCGCTTGAATTAATACTTTCTGATATCGCATTGGGACATGGATTGGGTTGTTGTCTGCAAGTGACGCGTATAGTTGGAAGAAACAAAATATTGGATGATCGAAGTAATACTCGGTGAGCAGTACTCTGCGAAAGTACTCGGTAAGCAGATGTACTCGCAAAATACAACAGATAAGACGCAGTTATCAAATATGATGAATTTTTCATTGCGAAATTTTTATTACGTGTTAGTAGTCCTAATTGCCCGCACAAAAGTTGTAAGTAAATCAATTTAGATATATCCTGACAATATTCTTGGGGATACTCTAAACGAAACTCTGTCACACGTAATAGTACTGCATGCAGCTGAGAATGAAGTATCGAATACATTTCTTTCTAATAGAGGTTTTATAAATGGCAAAAAATTGACAAACTGTGAAAAGGAGGAGATTTGATGTCATTGTCGACCAAATGTTAATATGCACACAAAGGTATCACGCTTTTACCAGAAACGATTGATATTATCAAATCATAGTCGATGGCTAATGATGAAGTAACACGTCACATACCTTTCGAATCGAAATCGAGAAGAATGAATTGGTTATGATAATCGGAATTCACTTTTGCCCATTCACTAGTGTAATCAGTGGTCCATGGATCGGTCTTCACACGCGATCGAAGCTTTGTAGTTTGTCTTGTTCTACAAAATCAGAAACTTGAGCAGTTAAGGCAAGAGCTTTATTTTCGAAACGGCGCTCAAATGTTGCGATCGGTGTTCTCCTAACAGAATGCGGAGTAGGGAAATGCAGTCATATGAGAAAAAAGCAGGCGTTTCAGGTAATGTCTCTGCAGCGTTTGTGAGTCCCGATTTCTTCTCACATTTGTGTCCTTCGATGTAAAGACAAAATTATCAGCTTTGAAATGCCTTGAGCATGCAATCGAAGACTGTAATGGCTTGAAGTCTTTTCTCGAAATACATCGTAGCCAATCTTTCAAGAGATTTTCATCTTCATGCGGAAATACGTGTATTTTTTACATTGTCTTCTTTTCTCTCTGACTTATACCCTGTTCGACATCCAACGACGGTTCAGGTTCAACCCATTAATATTCCACTATTTTATGCTCGTCACACAATTCACTGTTAAACGCTGCATTGAACTCGAATGAATGACGCGTGTGTTTTGCTGGGAATTCTGAAATACAAAAGGAGTACCTGAAATACAAAAAAACCTGTAAGAAGATAAAATGGCTGGAAGAGATAAGGGCTCTTTGAAAAAAAATTAAATCGGACTCGCATTTCCAGTCGGTGGATTTGATGAGATGGCTGCGCTAGTTTCCTCTCAAAATAGCCATGGAAACTCGTTGGAAAGCCCATGAAACTTTTCGTGGAATCACCAGAACTTTTGGTGATGAGGTGACCAAAGTCCCTCAGAAATGTAGATCCGACTTTACCAATAACTCCGGAAGTATCGACGGAAACACGGATGAACCTAATGACGTGAGAGATCGTTGTATTTGGCGAATTTTCGCTCTTATGTGTTGCGTGCTGCGGATCCCGAGGGAACAGAATTTTTGGAGATGTTTATGGCAGCATATGTGTCGGAGCAAGTGACATCCCAAGTAAAGCATTTCCTTATCTTGAAAGGATAAATTGTGAGATCATCTGGTCTATCATCTGGTCTATCATCTGGTCACTGCGGTCTAATAAGACAGGTTGGAGAACAGACAGACAGTATACCACCACTGATCAAGCTTCGTTTCACGACATCAATTACGTCAGCGTGACGTCAGAAACGTCCTGAACTAAAGCGACAAGAAAGGCGAATTGGCATATTTAGCAAATTTGAGAAAGTTTCTCTTGGGGCCATCCATGAAGGACGTGATCGATCAGACTAGTAACTAGTAGTTGCATATGTATGCATGTACATGTATATTTATCAAAATTAATAATTGCGTATATGAAATTAAAAATAAATAAGTGGTGACTTTCATGTTTAAAAATTAGCAGATAATAATAGCACATCATAGAAATTGAGAATTATTGTAAATCATAATCGTTGCATATGGCCACTAATAATTCAAAATGTACATCTTTTTTACAAAGACTTTTTTTGATTTACTGAATATAGTCTTATTGCAAACTTGAGCGAAGATGCTTTGCATAAAATGCATGCATTTGTTGCATTCTGTGAATATGAGGACGTTCTGAGAGAGGGGGTCGAAAGATGAGGATGCATTCGTACAAGGAGGGGAGGGAGAGTCGAAAAATGCCATTATTTTGCGGACATTCTTTATGGATGGTCCCTTATTAAGTCGTTCATCCCATTCACATATACATGTATGGGCCTATACATGTATCTTTTATAATAGCCCATTTAACAAAGCTGAAGGCATCCTATGGCTGGGTTGTCAGTCCTGATCCTGTTATTAAGAGGCACATAGTCCTTCGACTCACGTGTTGAAATCATAATTGCTGTTTTGGTTTTGCAGTTACATGCTTCGGAGACCCGGATATATATGCCACGTCAGGATATTTCTCCAGTCACGTTGGATTCGGCGATTATGACTACTCTAATAATATGCGTTGTAACTGGACAATTTACGGTACTTCTGGTTATAATGTCGAGCTTAAATTCAATTCTTTTAATTTGGAATTTAGTAGCACTTGCCACTACGACGATGTCTCAATTTACAATGTACCGGCCTCCGGAAGCCCACAGTTTGTGAGGAAAATATGTGGTTCTAGTGCACAAGATGACTTCATTTCGTCAACTCAAGCAGCATTGGTGACATTTACAACTGATGGTAGCGTTGTCAGATCAGGATTCAATATCAGCTTCCAACAAGTGCCCGCCGGTAAGTGAATCGACTTTTTTAAATAGTGTGGTCCTCAGTCATCGTCATAACTTTCCAAGGAAACCACCAAAGCAATGGTCGTGTACGTGTTAGTTTTATTTTCCAAGATATTTTGATAATCGTCAATAATGTGACTAGAAGCAACAGAGAAACAGGCATGAAAAGTGTTACCCAAGACTCAGGGTATAATATTACTACACCTTTTCTATGTCTATTTCAGATATTTCCAAATCAATTTCAGATCTTTCCAATTGAATTTCAGGTATCTATCAACAATTTTCACTTTGAAGATATCTGAAATTCAATTGGAAAGATCTGAAATCGATTTGG
Source organism: Prostheceraeus crozeri (assembly GCA_907163375.1). Classification (NCBI taxonomy): domain Eukaryota; kingdom Metazoa; phylum Platyhelminthes; order Polycladida; family Euryleptidae; genus Prostheceraeus; species Prostheceraeus crozeri. Next base: position 29,935 of record CAJQUW010005606.1, on the reverse strand, counting down.
AAATATCTGAAATAGACATGGAAAAGGTGTTGTAGCTGATTACCCAGTCATGAAATAAAGTAAAACGTACTATGTAATATGCTTGTTTTGTGATAATTAAGACTTCAAAATCTGAAATGTAAAAATTGCACTTCGTCAGTTGCTGCACAACGGTTCGCCTCCACTGTATTTTGAGAGCCATTTCATACCGGATCACAGGCATATTGCGTATTGATCGGTGACTTTCCTTCCTCCTTTCTTCCAATGGGCGTTGAGTCATGAGATCACCCACTTATATCCATTCACATATTTTTCGTGCGACATCTTGTCGAACCCAGGATCCTGCTGGCTTTTGCCTTCTGTTGACAAGAACGTAGACAGAAGACACTCCCTTAGGACGCGGCAACCTACGACATCGGATACCTTACTAGTGACTCACATGCAACCCCATCCTTTGCAGAATCGGCACCGCGCCATCAACGTTCGACCTCAGCATCACCATATCCATTATTCCAGAGTGTCTTCTTGCATGTTCTCACGTGAACACGATAACTGAGCTCGATTACAGGGAGAGTTTACCGAACCCTTGAAAGCACTGCTGATGGATGTGAAGAATCCGGATGCAAGCAACAATCGGAATGAGTGCTTTTCAGAACACGGAGAGTGTAAATGCTGTCCTTACTCATAAAATCAAAGCATGTCATGATTCTTTCATCCGACTACTTTCCATTTATAGAAGATGTCTTAAGTCAGAAGGTTGATGTCTCAATGGTAGGTGGACTAGGACCACTCACCACGAACCTCTGCATGACTGAGTTTAGGAAGGCAGCCATGCACAGTGCTGTTTCTGGTGGACTTTGAATATCTAATTTGTGGTGAGATGTGTAGTTGGTTTGGCCTCATTCTGATGTTGAGTTGGAATCCTTTATACTATTTATCAATTCGCTTCTAAATTATCTTGGATACTGACCACTGCACGGCCATCAAACATTGACAACGTAGGCGCCTCTGAAACGGGGGACATATTGCTATTTTGAACATTCAGGCACAAACTTCTTGATTTTTAGTTATTGGCGACATTTCTTTGCTTACTAATTAAGCCGCAATTACGTGTTCACAACCAGATATTTAGGCAAATAAAGGCTATAAAAGCATTGCAAAATGTGTCCAAAAATATTAAAATTATCAATATTATAAAAATATTATTAATTCTTAGATATATTTAAATGGCAATAAGAGTTGGCATAAGTTTTAAAATGCTGTCGATTCAGTACTTAGGAAGTACTTATTCCGTTTCACCACCGCTAAATATTCGGCACCAACCACTTCATAGTCTGTTTCCTGACATGCTTCATGTCCTATAAATACTAAATTGTCAAACTATCAATCCCTCTACCAAATGTCACTGCAGGCGTCTGTTCGCACGATGATGTCCCACATGATTGTGAGTCAGACGTATGGGATTGTACTTGTACATACGTGGCTTGTATCAGTCTAAAGACTTTGTTTGGTCCTGATGGCAGCTTCAACTTACTCGCTTCACATAGGTTCTATTATTGTCGTCTGAAACCTGAAACTGTTGTCGACTTTCTTAATGACGAGGGTCAACTATATTTTTCATGTTGTCATTCATATGCAAGAAACGATAAAGGTGTTTTTGATTAGATTATTGGAGCTTCTATGAGTGGTGGCAGCCACTACTTTGATTTCTAGAAAATACATTGGCGGTGTGGTTTATAGCGGAAGAGATCCTGTATTTACATGTAGAACCCATTTTAATCACTTTATTTTACAATGCCCTTTTGTCTTATTTCACTTACTTTTTCGCTTTACGTCCATTATGAATTCTTCGGAGGGGGAGGACGGTTTTTCCTATTGGACTTTCTCCACAATTCACGGTTGGCAGAATCACTCTCCTTCAGGCCTTCACTCTCCTTGCAGTCAGCATGCCGTTTCGTGTCAAGTCGTCATAGGGCGAACTCTCGGCGTTGGTCATGTTAGGTCCATGCTATACGTCTTCTTGACATGGTTAACCTCTGGCTTCCGGAGAACATGCTCGAACCATTTAAGACGGTTCCCTTTTACGACGGTCTTGATGTCTTCTATTCCAAGAGGCTCGAGAAGCATGGAAGAAGCGAACCTGTCCTTCAAAGATACGCCCATCATGCAGCGGATCATTTTGTGTTCTGCTGTCACTATTCTTTGCTGCTGTTCGAATTTTATGGCCCATGTTTCACTGCGGTATGTCATGTAGTACCTTCTCACACACGCATCATGCACTTGGCCTTTCATCCATAAGGGCGTCACCCTCGATGTCAGAAATGGTGACAACTCACGAAACTTTCGCCAACCAAATTGAACTCGTGTAGATAATGCAGCCCCCAAAACATCACTGGAATCCATCATGACACCAAGGTAGCAAGAAGGGCGACTCAACTGAGGCTAGGCTCCCTTTAACTCTGCTACAATTCTTGTGCGTCCATGACAGGCAAACGATGCACTAGACAGAATTGCAGTCGACACCTTTCAACAAGTACAACTTTGGACGAGTTGAAGGGCCGGTGGGTCTTTGTGTGGAGAGCCTGCAGAATAAACACGTAGTGTATAACTTATTGATATTAAGATATAGTCAAGAAAATTAATTTCCACTCTCATTTACCATTTGTATATTTATCAATTGAAGCTGGATAAAATGCTAGAAGGAATTCCATGCGTTGTCCTTATTTCTGCATGTGCGCATGAATGGGTTAAATGACACTCAGCACCACCAAATCACGATTTCACTTCGTGTGTATCATATATCACTGCTATGAAACAAAACACAAAAATGTCAACAGTGATGACATCATCGGCCAAGGAATTCCAAAAAGATTACAGCTGATGACTTATAGCTTATGGTGTGTGGCACCGCAATCAACAAGCGGCCTACGGCTAACGGCTTATTCTGTATGCCAGGTCCCATTAAAACTTTAGTGCTGTAATTTTATTTGCGGCTGATGGGTTATCGTGTGTGTATGTAAAGAAGCTGTGATAAGCTGAAAGTTACCAACACACTGGCCTTAAGAACTCTGTATAGGCCTATCACAAAGTGGTGGACTTCAACTTTCCAGTAACGCTTTTGACATTTCCTGAGAACAATATGCCCCACAAGATTGGTGCTAATGTTTTCAGCAGTCAACTCATTAGATATGGTCGCACTCACATCTGCTACTCATTAGAAGATTTCGTTATGAAGAAAAGTTTCTGATTTTTGACATCAAGGGGATACAGCGGCAAAGAATCAATAATATCTGCAGAAAAAAGCACTGCATATACATAAAAAGATTTTGAGAAAATTAGTACTTTATGCCGCCAGACAAATACTCGTATAGCACGCTTTGATAATGATCGAATCCTTTAAGCTACGGACATACGCCAAGATGCATAATTGCAAGACCTTCGACACAACAAATTTATTGACTTTGACATGAACTACCGATGATGACTACAGGTATGAAGGATTCCGGATTCCTTAAATCCAGACTTCTGCACCTTCGCCGATTGTGACATACCATTCTTACTTGTAATACCATTGGATTTTCGATTATACATATTTTTATTTGTTTGATATCTTTTTCATTTATTTATTATCCATTTTTCAGTTTCAATTCAATTATTCATTTATTATGTCATTTTCCTTTAATCTTAATATTTTCCGCTATTTGTATTTTATTTTCTGCTTAATATGCATTCACATTTAAATTTAGTGTCATTGAGTCTGTACATGATAGATGTAAAGGGCCCCACTTGAACAGGACTGAGAGTTCAGGAATCAGGGGGACGAAACGCGAATCCTGGTTGAGTTCGATTTAATTGATTATTAATAATATCATTATATTGATAATAGTTATTAATAGTTATTAGACAAAAAAATATCATATGAGAACAATGGAAGCTAAAATTATAATCTCAAGTTGCATCGGAAAACAAAAATGCCTACATGTAGGCATTTTTACTTGCTATCTTTGATGCAGCATAATTCAATGGAACAAGAGTTATACTTGGAAATTTAGCTCTAATCACCTTATCGTATCATGTATTCCTAATTTTCAATGAGAGAGTCACCTGATCGGTTCGTTATAGCAGACATGGATATCCAGTAATCCAAAAATTGTCTCACCAAAAATGAAGAAACATTACTGTACATGATTGTGGAAATGTGTTAACTTTGATTGTAATTAAGTTAGAAGTATAGGTGTACAATTGATTGACATCGTATTTGCTTCCTTTGTTGTAAAATATCATCAAATGAATAGTTGCACTTTCAAGAAATATCTCATTTTGACTAAATTGAAAGTAAAAATCACTACGTGTTGGCACTTCTGATCTATGATAGAAATGAACTCCGTGACTACAAATCGAGTTGGATTCTTCAAATATTGAATATTTTGTTCACATATGCACCAAGCTACATTGATATGGAAGCAATTATCTACTCATATATTCTCATATAGTTTTATCTAAAACAACAAAGCTTCCCTCTTGTAATTTTTTCATAGACAAATTTATAAAGAGTGATTTTGAGAAGGCAGAGCTTCTTCATAAGTTTTCTTTCAATCTCTCTGAAATTTTCAACAAGTAAAATTCAGCGCATTTTCAATTCAGAACTGCTTTTGTGTGCACTAAATGTATCTAGTTAAAGAATGACATATAATTGAAAACCTCGTAGAAAAAATGCCTTCATATAGGTATTTTTGCAGTCAAATTATCATTAACATTGGTGGCCAACATGAATATCAAGTTTCCCATGCACGTGTTTTGCATGCATATGCATTCAATAACAGTGATCATTCTAAAATATGAAGTTTTAGCTTCAATACTTTCAACTGTGGGCTCGGACTGTGCTGACAAGCCATAATCTTTTAGAGCGTTGTGGTACTTTTAGTTCCGATTCCCTTCTTGCTGACTTGCAGTGACACTTTCGGGGCTCGACCTTTGGGCAAAAGATCGCTGGGCCAAGCAGTCTACTACTGTGACCAAATATATTTCACTACCGAGCATAAGTAATCGCTGCCACTATGGAAAATGTTTTCTTAAACTTATGTATCCTTCATCATAATCTGTATTATCTCTTCAGCTAAAAAGTTAAATTTAGTAATTCATGCTAAACAAATTTTTATCTTTAAAATAAAGTTTATTAGATCTTGGCGTAAAACTACTTTTTAATTGACCTTCGACCCAGGATGCATCCCGCATTCTGGATCGGCATGGGTAATTGTGCAGACCAATCTTACATGTGCAAGTTACAGATGCCAAATGCTTAGTTTGAAAACTGAATTATTATTATTATTATTATTATATTATACATATATTTGTTTACGGCGCGCTAAACCCGAAGGTATCAAGGCGCCCGGTGTACAGCTCAAACCACGGAGCAAAACAAGAACGTCTTTAATTTGCGACGAAATTGGAAGATGCCAATTTCAAAGTCTCGGATGTTCATAGGAAGACTATTCCAGAGTCTAGGACCCGCTGCCGAGAAAGCACGGTCGCCCATGCGGCTGCGGGTTCTGGTAGGTTGACAGATGGAGGGACCAGAGGATGAACGAAAACGATATCCAATCGGATCAGGTGGGTGGCAGTCGTCGGTAAGGTATCGGGGGGATAGACCATGTAGCGTCTTATATACGATGAAAGCCAACTTGAATTGGATGCGCTGTTTTATTGGAAGCCAGTGCAGGTCACGAAGGACCGGTGTAATGTGCTCACGTAATGTTCTCACCGGTGAGCAGCAGCGTTCTGAACCGCTTGAAGCGGACGAAGGTGACAGTCTGGGACACCATAGAGAAGAGAATTAAAATAGTATAGACGAGATGTAATAAATGCGTGAATTAGAGTCTTTGCTTCCTAGGTCGTAGCGCAGCGAATGATGGGGAGGAGTTGGCGTAGGAAACAACATGCGGAGCGACAAACTGCGTTGATGTGTGCAGCTAGACTTAGGTTTTTATGTCTAGAACGACTCCAAGGTTGCGCACTTTGTTTTGAAATTGGACAATAGCATTGGAGATTGAAATTCCTTCCATAGAGATCTTGTTTATCTGCTGCCTACACCCAAGCCAGATTGCAAGTGTCTTGTTTGGGTTGAGTCAAAGTCGGTTGGAGCTCAACCAGGAATTGACGTCATCAATACACCGAGACATCTTCGTAGTCGCGGTTAAGCAATCAGAAACTGGAACATCTATGTAAAGCTGAAAGTCATCTGCGTACTGATGGAAGCGTACGCCGTGGGAGGAGATTATGTCTGAGAGTTCGGCAGTGTATAGGTTGAATAACAATGGGCCGAGGACAGAACCTTGTGGCACTCCTTGGCTAAGTGTCCGGCTGGAAGACAAGATGCCATTGTAGATTACCTTCTGAGACCAATTTGTCAAGAACGACTCGATCCAGCTGAGAACATTATCCCGGATGCCGAAGTGTGTCTCCAGTCGTAGCAGCAGGATTTTGTGATCGACGCAGTCGAATGCGGCGGACATGTCAAGTTGGCAAAAGAGAGTAACACGCTGTTTATCCCCGGCCGAGAGTGCATCAGATAGCACATGAAGTGTAGCAGTCTCAGTTGAATGATATTGTCTATAAGAGGACTGATAAATAGGCAGCGAGTCGTACTCATTCAGATAATCTTTCAGTTGTCGAGCAACCACCTTCTCGACAAGTTTGGACGGGAATGACAAATTCCAGATAGGTCGATAATTCATCATCTCTCTTGGGTCGAGTTCGTGTTTCTTGAGAAGGGATGAAACATTGGCACGTTTCTGGCATTTGGGAAGCTGGCCTGTTCTGAGCGAAGTGTTGACCATGTTAGTCGCATGCGGTAGGAGAATGTCGATAAATTCGCGGAGAAGGAAAGTCGGGATTGGTTCCAAGTAGCTAGATTTTGTCGGTGAGGATTGGATTACAAGGTGAATATCTTCCACAGTCACTGGGTGAAATACAGTGAGTGATAATGGAGGGCATGAGTCAGTAATCACTGGCTGAGAGATTGCTGCCGTGTCGGCCATGATGTCGGTGACCCTGCTTGCAAAGTAGTTCGAGAAATCTTCAGCAGTAAGACAATTGGGTCCATTCAGACTGCGACTTTTGCCTAACATGGTGGAGAGCGATCTCCATAGCCGTGCTGGAGATTGTCCATCCAATTGCTGGCGCTCAGTCCAGAACTTTTCTTTCTTCGATCGATAGAGTGAGAAACGCTGGCGAGACGCATTTTTCCAAAGCTGAAGATCTGCGACAGTGCTGGCGAGCAGTCGACATCGAACCAAGCCGCGTGACGGTCAGAGCGCTGTTTGACGGAATGAAGAGGTGCGAGGTCGTCGGATATGGCACGTAGGGACTCATCGTAGGTTTTGAAAAAACTATCAACATCCTCGGTGGGAACAACATTGAGCTGATATACAGTTTCTGACAATATAGCGTTCTTGATAACTTCACGATCAACACGTCGCCATGATCTCACAGTCTTCATAGTAGATGTGGCGAGTTCCAAAGCGATCGGAAGCCGGCAGCGGATGAGAGAGTGATCTTAAATTATGTTTGGTAGGTCAACATAGACATCAGTCAGCTGGTAATCTGGGAAAGACAACACGAGATATGAAGTATTTCCGCAACGGTGGGTCGGTGATGACACGTGTTCAGTGATGTTAAAGCTCGAAAAGAGATTGTTCAGACGACAGATAGCCGGATTCGAACTGTCTTGGATGGGGATGTTTAAGTCACCACCGGCGACTACGGGGCATGAGTAAGTGACAAGGACCTCGAGAATTGAAGACAATTCGTTGAAGAATGCTGTCAATGGTCGGCTGGCCGCTAGTCGGCAGATATTGAGAATTAAAATTTGTTGATTGAAACTTGATAAAATGATGCAGACAGATTCGAGCGTAGAGCACAGAGGCATAGTCACGAAAGTGCACTTGAGAGCGTTGCGATAGATTATTGCGACTCTGCCCCCGCGTCCAGAACTACGCGGGACTGAGACAGCGGCGTAATCAGGTGGCGTTGCGAGTCGCAGGCGGACATCGTCAGTGGCATAGTGCCAGGTCTCCGAGAGAGCGACAAGGTCGAGAAAGTAATCTGCTATAGCTGCCTGGATCACTTCAGCTTTGCTAGTCAGCGACTGCACGTTTAGCCAGCCAGGAGCTATCGATCGGTCAGAAGACAGTGGGGGAGCTGCATGTGCGCTGTCTGATGATGTTGGACATAACCGCCGAGAAAAAGCAGGCAGCAAAGCGCGAGGGTCGTTATAACACTGAGAGCCAGAGTCTGTAAGCAAACATTACTTTGCGAACGCTTCGGCAAGGCGGCCTGCTGTGATACAAGGCACGCAAGTCACTCGCAGAATAGGTCGGCATGAAATCACAATTGTTCTCAAGTTGTGCTAAGGTTTCGGGAGGTAGTTTGCGATGGAATATACGAAGCGGAGTTTGGCTGTACACTTCACACGCCCAGAAGCACTCGTGCAGGCTCGTGCAGGCTGTTGGCCATTGTCGCCAAACGCAGGAGCGCGACGGCAGGCGTGACGTCCGACGATCGATTGTCGTTAATACTTCGTTATTAATTCGTAATTAATTGTTCGTAATCATACTTCGTTGTTAAAAATTCTAGGGTGACAAAGGTACGTTGCCAATTGCACGATAATCATCAAATCGTGTCTACATTTCATTTTCTTAGCTCAACGATTTATTGTTTAGTTCCTGTGTTCATATCGGAATTATTTATCGTCTCCACCGGGTCGCTATTTCGGCACGAAATGACAAAGGCATGGATTTTGATAACAGTTTCATGCTGATTTTACAGCGTTTTATAAAATTGTGTGCGACGCCTTCTTGATCGTTAAAGAAAATCTTTGCGGTGGCGATTTTGACAATATGATTTGATCGTTGGACGATTCATTATTGAGAAAATCGGACTAATGTGAACAGTAGCTGCACACACACAGAACGATTTTATTTCAATTTCTCTTTACAGTTATCAATATCGGTTTGATGTGAACACGACTTAACAAGTGTTTTTCGAGATGTGTAGTTTTACAGCAATACAAAGCAGCCCAAGGATAATTTAAATGCATTAGCATTGTTGTGAAATGTATCCTGTTTCGAAATCATCCAATTGAACATTGTGATTTTACTTTTTAGTGACCGTACATGGTGCCTGGAGTGACTGGGGCGATTGGACGTCTTGTTCCGTAAGTTGTGGTGATGGGTATCGCGAACGTGTGCGGAGTTGTGACAATCCATTTCCTCGCAACGATGGTGAATTGTGTCAGATGAGTTTTGGAAGAGGTTTGCGTGAAGAAGAAAGCACACCATGTAACGAGGGAGAGTGCATAATAGGCAAGTATATGTCAGTTAATAGAAGTGTGTGTTGCTTTCTATCATTCACACTGTCTATCACTCATAGTTTCATACTTAGAACCGGCAAAATGTAGTACTGCCCACACTTACACTGAAATTGAGGATTATAGCCCCCACACAACTTTGAATAAAATTATGAAATTATTAAAAATTGACGATGATTGCACTATAATTAGGAAGGAACAAACTTATTTGACAAAATTTAATCGGAAACCTCCCTCATTATACGGACTTCCGAAAATTCATAAACATTATGACAATTTCATGAATCTAAATATTGATCGTTTTGGATATCTACATTGTCGAGCTCCAGAGAATCTTAAATTTAGACCGATTATTAATAACATTAATGCTCCAACTTCAAGACTTAGTGAATTACTTGATGAAACATTGAAACTACTAGTTCAAAAGTTACCAAGTTATTGTAATGTAAAGACACCTATGATTTCCTAGAAAAAATCCGCGTGCTATCGATGATAACACAACATTCGCTACTTTTGATGTTGTCGCCTTGTACACAAATATCCCTCACAATTTAGGATTACAGGCAATCGATTACTGTATAGGCACGAAGATTGCAATTAAACATATGGATTTCGAACTGAAAAGGAATTGTAACTGTTATTCCAGTAATGTGCTCTATGTTTTGAAATACAAGGGCTGCTCAGACTTCTACATTGGTCAAACTGGAGATATCATCCGTAATAAACTTACCGTCCATCGCCAACATATCAATAATCCTAGCTTAGCTATCCTCTGTCAGCAAACACATAGCTACTTGTGCTACGGACCATGATATTACATTTGAAGCTGCGCCTTTCTATCAGTTTCAAAATAATGCAACCAGATCCGAGAGGGAAATCAAAGAAAGATATTTCATTTCTAAATTCAAACCTCCTCTCAATAAGGATCAATGATAGTTGCAGTTCATTTATTTCATGTAACGGTTTCTGACGCGGTGTCATAAATTCATAAAAATACACCGAAACCGGTAACACCGACATCTCCTGGTTTTCATTTCTTTTATATCAATTTACTTTTTGCAATTTCCTTTTTTGAATTATAGTTTGACTGCTTATCAAGGCATTAAATAAAAAGTGAGAAGAGGATACATGCATATCTATATATAGTACATTAGGCATTTCAAGGTAGGAAGAAATTTCTTAGTAATGGTTAGAGGATAATTTGGTAAAACTATCATAGATAGAAAGGTATCATTAACAAAGATATGCCCGAGGGCATATCTATGTTAATGATACCGAGATATCAATGATAGATTTGCCAAATTATCCTCCAAGCAATTTAGAGAATGTCTGTCTTATTTCTATGCATTTGTAAGAATTACCTAGGGATTTCTTACAATCTAATAACACCCTAGAAATTTTGTTTATGGTATTCAAACTTCGTTTGCAATGATTCCATTTGAGATCATATCATTCATATTGAAACATGTCTCTATCTAACGAATTGTTTGATGATGAAGATTTTAACACACTTGACGAATTTTTGGCGAATTACGATTTTTCAACGAATACAACCTCAACAACTCTAAATCTGAACACCATAGTCCAACAGCAGCAATCATCCTCAATATTTACACCGCTCAACTTAGAAAATGAACAATCAAGGACATCACGAAATGAATTACCATCCTCCATTCTCTGATATTGATTTAAGAATAGAAAAACAAACTCCACAAAAAACATTAAGCAATGCTAAATGGGCATGTGGAACCTTCAACCAGTGGGTCCGAGAACGAAACGAATACATTTACAGCCTTGATGTTTCTATCTGAGAATGGACATTCGTCTCTCAAAGATATAACAAAAGCCAATCTTAATTCGGCATTGAAGTTTTTTGTGTTTGAAGTGCGAAAAAGAAATGGTTTGAAGTATCCGAGCGAGTCTTTAAGACAACTTATTAACGGTATAAATTATTGGCTTCGCAAAAAAGAAAAGAAAAACTGGAATATATTTACGGACTCCGACTTTGAAGATGCTCGAAACGCGCTAGACGGCGCCATGAAGGAGACCGCTAAGGAAGGAAACGATGAACAGCCGAAAAGAGCTATCTATAACAGAAGAACAGGAGGAAGATCTATGGAACAGATTTTATCTTGAGGACGATAATCCGAAGAAGCTGAATCGCACTTTGCTTTATTTGCTTTCAAAGCATTGTGGATTAAGAGGAGGAGCTGAATTACGACAATTATCATACGGAGAAAATGGCAATCTAAATCTTGTTCAGTACAAAACAAATATTGAAATCTTGGAGTATTATGAAAACACATCAAAAACCAACAATCATGGCCTAAAGCATCATCACATCGAACCAAAATCTGTGAGAATCTGGCCGTCAGAAAATGCCAATCGTTGTGTGATAAGACTTTATAAGAAGATGATAAATCTCAGACCAGCTATATGCAATACACAAGCCTTATTTCTGCAACCACATCCGCACCACACAGCTACCAAATGGTAAAATCCCATACCCATGGGTCACAATACATTGTCTTTGACTATTCGATCACTCATGGAAGCGGCTGGATTTGACGGAAATTACACCAACCAAAGTGGAAGACGAACAGCAGTTACAAGAATTATTGAGAAAACAGGAGACAAGAAACTAGCTAAGAAAATATCCGGCCATCGTAGTGAATGTATTGATGTATACGATGAGGTATCGGACAAAAGAATGCGATTAGCTTCGAATGTGTTATCTAATCAAGTGAATAACTCAAACATAGAATGCAGCAACACAATAACAACAATTACGGATACTGTAACAACGAATACTATTGAACAATCTGTCGGTGGACCCACCACTTTAAATGATCTAAAAGATTTCTGCAAAGAATTGAAAATTGCTCCAAAAAGAATAAGTGTACATAACTCTGATGGCTCATCTCTTGAGATGAACTTTTGATTTATGATATTATTAAGAGACAGTCGAAATATTGTCATAATAAGATCTTATTTATTGGCCTTGTCTTTCTTTTCATTTATTTATTCTACCGGCCAATGGCGAAATTCATCATCAACAACATTGTAGCTGACGCTGCCCGCCGCGGTAATTGGTCTTTATTTGGATCACTTAAGATCATGCTGATTCTATCACACATATTTTCTGAGAGAATGTAAACGGAGATGGCTTATTCCAAATGGTTTTATTGCCAGAAATATGCTAAAAGATACCTACCCGTGCAGTGAAAGTGTTCAACTCAGTATTCGGGTATCGAGACAATGGATGTCATTGTGCACATCGCAATTGGATGCCAAGCTACGATACTGGCAGAAAGGCTCATGTCTTCCTCTCACATTTAGTGATAATAAGTTAATGATCAAGATCGAGAACCAACTGAATTTTACAAAGCGAAGCAAAATGCGTTACTTGGTATATAATTCAAATTTATGTTTCCAGCATTATAATGATTATGACATTACGTTTGCTCAGAGATCTTTTCAAAATGTAAGTTCGAATCGTATTCAGGATACCTCTAGTTACACTGTAAGTAATTCTTTCGTTAATATGTCTTCTAAATCTTTTTCATCTGATCAACTAGATATTCTCAACAAAGGTCCGTCTTTTGTTCCAATTCCTAAGAAGATGTCGTCTTTTCGAAATGATATTATTATAGATGCTTCTTTTGATCCCTTACGCAATCAAGTAGCTCACATTTTGAAATCAGACAGTGATAACTTTGTTTCCAGTTGTGATGACATGTGGAAGTTCATGCATCCTCCAAATCGTGCTTATCATATTAGTAATCTTAATGATGTTCCACAGCAGTTGATTTACACCATTTCATCAGTCCAAGAAAACATAAAGAATATAACAAAGAATGTTAAACTTCCTTTGTCAAATCATTACAACTGTATCAAAGAAATAAAATCTTTCGAATCAATAACAATTCTACCTTCTGATAAAACCAAAAAACTCATTGCTATGGATAATTCTCATTATAGCGCTTTAGCTACTCCACATTTGCAAAATTATTGTTCAGTTCCGCCACTTCTTCCTGGCACAGTCCAACAAAGTTTCAACAAGAGTCTCACTTCAATAGCAAATAGGCAAAACCAACCTCTGAAAAGTCAACTTTTGCAACTAAAATGTTGTGACCCTTTACCGAGTCGATTAACTTTACTGCCCAAAGATCATAAGAATCCTTTACAAGGTAGACCTCTTATTTCTGCTACTGACACTCCGGGTACTTCTTTGTCAAAATATCTTGCTGATAGACTTCTGCCGTTCTTATCACTCATCTCCACACACTTACAAGACACTTTCTCGTTTATTTCTTCTATTACTGAATTATCTGTTGATTCTAGTCAGATGTTCTTCGGTTCTCTTGACGTTGTTAATCTGTATGGTTCCATTCCATTGACAGGATCAAAAAATGTGTTCTCTGTAGTTTGTAGGTACTTTAATCAACACAAAGCTATAACAAAATTACATTCACTTCCTACAAACGATTTTCAACAATTACTTGAGTTAGCTATTACTTCTGATCTCATTTTCTTTAATGATTGTTACTATGGACAAGTTTCCGGCTTAGCTATGGGCAACAACCTTTCCCCGCTTCTTGCTATAATTTATATGTTTGATATTGAATCTATCATCTTTGAAAAATTTCCTGGAAAGTTTAAATTTTGGAAGAGATACATTGATGATGTATTTGTAGTTTCCGTCTCTCCATTAAATGAACTTCTTTTAAGTGTTAATACCATAAATGACAATATTACTTTTACATTTGAAGAGCCCCATAATTCGCAAATCTCTTTCTTAGATACAACTGTCACATTAGAACAATCTAACTTTTGTACGAAATTCTTTTCTAAACCCTTGCATATTGGTCATATGCTACCATGGGACAGCCATGTACCCTTGTCTAGAAAAGTCAACCTTCTTAAATCTGAGAATCTTAGAGCTCATCGAAATTGTTCACGTTTCATCAATCTTTTGGATGCTATAACTTTTATCAAAAACAGATTTCGAAATAACGGGTATCCTGATTCAATCATCGATAAGTATGTCAACATTGAGAAACCTAAAGTGAAACAACAACGAAATGATAGAAATAAAATCTTCCTTAGAATTCCATTCATAAACGAAATTCAAGCTAGAAAAGTTCGAGATGAATTGAGAAAAATAACTGTAGCCAAAATCATACCATCTTTTGTAACACCCAAACCGTTGACGAGACAATTAAGAACGACATATAATTTCCCGTGTCATAACAACTGCTATTGTAACAACGAGAATATCTGCTTTATGAAAAATACGGTTTATCAAATAAAATGCAACATTTGTAATGAATCATATATTGGCCAATCTCAATGAACTATAAGAAGAAGAATACATCAACATCGTACTATGAAAGAAAGCAATGTGTATAAACATTTCAAAAGTAAGCACACCTCCATCTGTTTAACATCTGATAAGCTCAAAATATTAGTGCTCCAACACAATTTTTCCAACAGCTATGAACGAAAGACAGCAGAGAAATATTACATCAAAGTGAATTCACCAGCTATGAATGTAATGCTCAATCAAAATCCATAGATGTATGAATTTCTTCAAATTTTGTATGTTAATGTGTTGATAGAATTCTTTTTACCATCAGACTTGTAAAAGAGACAGTCGAAATATTGTCATAATAAGATCTTATTTATTGGCCTTGTCTTTCTTTTCATTTATATATATATATATTTATATGATAAGTAATAATATAAATACGTAATAAATAATTATGTCAATGAATTAATTATAATTAGTCCGTATATAAATATTCATGTCATCTAACTCCATTAATTCAATTCATATGATTTATGAATCGACTAAATCCATTTAATGCTATTCATGTTATGGTTTAGCGTCCTCGCCTTGCAGAGTCCTATCATTCATACATCTCATTCCTTTCATTTATTTGGTACAGGATCATTTTCATTTGTAATCTACACATTGTCATCGCGTAATCGTATAAGCACATCATTCTATATCAATAATAATTCATTTTAGATTCCTCACACCACTGTACAATACCATCATGTCATGTAGTTACACAACTTGCATAGCTTGCAACTCTGTATAATCATTGTTACAAATCCCATATTTCCACGTGTTCTCTGTCGAGAAATAAATTTTGGAATTGGAAAATGAGCAATCAATCAATTGAAACTGGATTGAGCAATCAATTACTTAACATCAATCAATGTTTGATAGACTCATCGTTAACTTATTACCATAAGTTAACGATGATGTGCGTTAAATAATTGATTTTGATTGAAGAGTCCTGCACAGCAGTTAATCAGAGCTTTGACATCTTGCAATGATAGCCTTGATATTTGTTGTAACAGTCGCTGAGTAATTAATGGATTCCTGATGTAGATAATGTTGAGGTGTGCGTGCCTGTTGCGCCCTGTTGCTACAGGTAATATAAGGTTTGATACAAATAGTTTGACTATGATACAATGTTTTAGATCGAAGCAGATCTACAAACCATAGATTTTTCCATGTGCCATCATTGTACATAGGCAAGATATCAAACGTCCATTCTAGTGTACTATTATCCACGTCTATGTATACTAGTCCGTACAATCACATCAAGAAGAAACGTCTTTATGAACAAATAATATAACATTAACCCTTGTACGGTCCTTCCCGTGACACTATGTCACGGGTCCTATTGTTTTAGCTGTAACTCTTCTGAAAAGATGATTACGCAACTAGCGATTCGCGACTTTATTCCTGTGGTATTGTAGATAAACAACTCACAATGTTCTATCATTCTCGTGAGCATTCAATTGGATTCATTCGTTTTCTGCCGACACCGCTGTCAGATTGCAGGATGACAGCTAGACGAACATGCGCTCCGAACATAAGTGATTTAACTGATTCGTCGAGACAGATCAATACGGCGTGAAAATCTGGATTCTATGTGATCGGGAATCTTCATGTACAATCATCAAATTTATTTGTGTAAGGAAGGTCATACAGCAGAAATCGGTCAAGGCCAAAGAATTGTACGTGACAGACTTACCTCGCCATATTTATGGTTCAGACAAAAACATAACAACTGATAATTTTCTCACATCAGTCCCTCTCGCTCATACATTGCTCCGAGGGAACATAACAATTTTGGGAACCTTACGTACAAATAAAGCCGAAATCCCATCAGCATTTCAGAAGAATCGATCGCGAGAAGTGTACAGTACGGAATTTGGCTTTACACACGATCTTACAATAGCATCATACGTTCCCAAGCAAGTCGAAAAGCCTTGGTACTTCTCTCTTCGACCCATCATGGTGAGGAGATCTCTGATCGAAAAGATAAGAAACCTACAATGATTCTCGATTACAATGCTAGCAAAGGAGCTGTTGATGCAGCTGATCAAGCTGATACAGCTGCTCAAGGCAGATCCGAAGATGGCCATTGAAGTTGTTTTTCCACTTTGATGAATGCGGCCTGCTTCAACTCATTCATTGTCTGGATCAAAAATAATTCTGAATGGAACTGCAACCGGAAGTACAAGCGACGTCAATACATAATTGAGTTGTCGAAAGAATTGATGCTACCTGCAGTGGAGCGGAGATTCCGAGAGCCAATTCTTATAGTCTGTGAGAAGTGGGAAGGAGCGAATCGGAATGAGGATGCAATGCGAAAGGCTCTCGCCCATGGAGGGTGTTTATCGAGGCCGTTGCCATATTTGCCCAATCTGCAAGGTTAGAAGGAGACGGTACAGTGTTTGCAATCTCTTTGTCTGCATATCACTGCTCTTCACAGCTTGTGTGTAGTGAATGCAGTTTGAGTGCTACTTTTGAGAAAGCGCAATTATGCACATTTTGAATGTTTTTTCAATATACATTTATTAACACCTTCAATTAT
Source organism: Prostheceraeus crozeri (assembly GCA_907163375.1). Lineage (NCBI taxonomy): Eukaryota > Metazoa > Platyhelminthes > Polycladida > Euryleptidae > Prostheceraeus > Prostheceraeus crozeri. The sequence continues at coordinate 12,688 of CAJQUW010005606.1, read as the reverse complement.
AGTTGTTTTTCAAGTAGTAATCAATTTATTGACAGTCATTAGCCAACATATTACACTTAAAAGAGTACATTTACATAGTTATCCATTGATAACCATAAAAAATAATCGTTACATAAAAAATAATAGATCGTGACAGAATGTCACTACTTGGACCCAACTCGTAATTATTTTTTATGGACCATACAAGGGTTAACATGGATTTTTGAGGGCAATAATGTATGACATTGGAGAGTGCGTAAGCGCCTGAAAATGTCATAGATCGTCGCCCGAAAAAATCTGTGTTAATACTATTGTGCGTAATTGAAATATACTGGACAGTAATGAAGGAAAAAAGCGAGCAGCAACGCTATCACATGTAGATATACGCTAATTGAGATACCTTAAATATCTTTCACATGCATAGATACAGATATCATCATTACGGAACACATTGTTGCCTTCACTTTTCCACATTTTACCGTAGCTCAATTACGCACAATAAGGTATTATATCATTAACCCATTAGTTCCTATTGTTCCAATTTTGGAACATTGGATATTGCTAGCAAAGAACACTATAAATCTATTCATCTTCATGTGCTTGTGTACTCGTTATTTATAATTTCTTAGTTATATAATGCATGTTTTGAATACACTTAAACGTTTTCAAATTCATTTGTTCATGTAACAAAATTTACAATTATCCATATGTGTATTGCATTCTTCGGAATAAAGCATATCCCATTATTTTCGAGTTAATTCAAATCTCTTCTTCTTTTGAAATAAATTGCATTCATTTTTTATGCTATCGGCATTATGATATAGACTTACTTCACTGCTTGAATTCTATAAAATAATTTCCTGTTATTGACAAAAGAGATTGTACATTGCTTGTTCCAATTTTGGAACAATGGGTGCACCTGGTTACAATGGAACATAATTACAAAGTCGAATGATTACTGATTCGATATCTACAGAAAACACTGTGCTAGGATAATATAGAGCGCTAGGATGTACGTGATTGTTTGAAGTATTTCAAATAATTCAAAGTTAAGATCTTGATCAAACTATGAATATAAAGTAACAAGTGTGTCGCGAAACAATGTACAATTCTAGAGATACTGTATCGATGATTGAAATTTTTGACTGTGGATGCTGCTGTTTATATGATAATGGACTTGGATATCGAAGATGAAGGGGAATCAGAAGTTGTTGCATTGCTACCAGATACTGTTGATTATATCACAGATGAAGAGATGGATGATGATTAGGAAGACATATTGAGAGATGCTGCTGATCCAGTAGAGGTCCATCAAGCTGCTTCTTCTAACGAAGAAGAAACTGTTTTGCTTACTGAAAAACCACCGACGAAAAGGTGGTGAAAAATTTTTTCGTTTCCATATCTTTGTTAGACTTCACAAGAGAGCTTAGAATTTGTTAAACTGGAACTGCTCGGTCAAATCGTGTAGGCCATTGTCCCATAACTGAAAGAAAAACATTCAAGAATCGCAACCGCGGTGAATGCGAGGTTTATGGAACTGGTGATCGTGTGTCGGTACAGTGGAATGATGGTAAAACAATACTGATGATGTCAAATTTCGAATCGATTTAACCAACAAGAGGATGGAATAAAAAGAAGAAATCAATGAAAGAAGCTTCCGTGCCAAATATAACAGCATCTTACAATTCAAGAATGGGCGGAGTGGATCTTTTAGACCGTTTCTTATCCGATAATCGTGCAAGCCTCAGGAGCAACCAATGGGGGTGGTGCCTGTTCGCGAATCAATTGCATTTTCAGATAAATGTCTTTTATCAATAAATCGAAGATATAGCTGTTTCTTATTTGCTGTAACAAAAAGTACAATGAATTAAAAAATATAGAAAATATAAAAAATCAAAATAATAATTTTCTTTCACACGTTTCATCGTGAGATCCTTGATTGGCCAAGGTGAAATAGAATCGATCAAGCTTAGTCCTTCACGCAATCCAGTTGACAGTATTAGGTTCAGTACCCATGATCATTTTGTGGTTGCAGCAGAAAGATAAGGTCGTTGCAAGCATTGTAAGAAAAATACCACCAAGAAATACTGCAAATACAACGTTCTTTTACACATTGCCTGTTTCTCATCCTATCACAAGGGATAAAAAAGACACAAAGACACTAACAACTGACAACATATAAGTGACTTACAAATTGTTATGCATGATATGTAACAGTTTATTGATAGTTTTTGCTAGTTACATGTTCCCATTGTTCCATTTCTGGACATAGGCCAAATTCTCGAGAAAAGTAAAATCATGAGTTGCATCAATGTTTCTACGACATGTGTGTGTATTTCTAAACAAAAATACGTACGAATTTTCTCAATCTTTTAAAAAAATGCTTCGGTATCTAATGGATTAATTTAATAACTAAGTAATAAAATAATTATTGTGATAATTAAATAATGAGGTTTATATTATGTAATAGTAGTGCAAGTCAAGTACTTTATTGACATAAGAACGTGATGCCATTATCAACCAATTAAAATTAGAATTACTCAGCAATCAATTAGTTGAAAGTCGATTTATCATAATTTGCTAGGATAAATTCACCAATTATGAGGGACTACAGTCACCATGTTTCCTGAATCATAAGATACACCATCTGATGTTTTTCTTTCCTAATTTGCAGGAGCATGCTCGGGAGCGCCCCTTCGTGTGACCGACAGTGCAGGAAATATATACAGTCACACCCAATTCTCACCCGGAGTAACTACGTATAATAATGACATGCACTGTCAGTGGCATATTGTTGGAACTGCCGGACGGAAAATTTATTTGACTTACAATCACTTTGAATTGGAATATCATCGACGTTGCTCGTATGACTATTTTTCTGTCGACGAGGTCACGTCTACTGGAAATATGCGCAGAAAGAAATTATGTGGTGATATCCGACCAACTGACTATATGTCAACTACTCAAAGTGTGCTACTTACTTTTACTGCCGACTTTAGTGTGACAAGGTCTGGGTTCAATATCACATATGAAGTCGTCGACCCAGCTGGTGAGTGAATACGTGTATACGGGACGTCTAGTAGTTATTCCTCAGAAATCTGAGACGTGATGTGATGTGTGGGCGTCCAGTGAGCCCCTCTTACAAGTTCTTGGTATACCCTCTTAAATCGATATTAAAGCATTTGGACAGTTGAATTTTAATAAAGCAGTGATGTTTACTTGTAGCAGATCGATATATTTAATCCTTAGAGTGTTCAGGTTTCTTAAGAAAAGCATACCAAAACATGATGTTTTTATAAGTCAATAACATTTGACATAATATCAGTTGTATTAGGAGGCGGCTTCACTATGCTTACTACTATATAACATCAGATAGTTAATTGTATTTAAATTGATTTATTCCATGCAGCAGAACCCTTAAATTTGACCATTATTGCAAATTTCTCCACCCTGTCGGAAATAGGCCTATCTGGAGCCATTATTGCTACACTTTTAGAACTTTAAAATAGCTGTGGAGATCTCAAGTTCGTCAATTACTGCTGTGAAAACTTAAGTAACTGTGGTATCAAACAATAAGATAATGATAGCTCTTATCTTGAACATTGATTTATGCCGAATAGGCCAATCAGTCAGACGCGATCATGTGAAATTATTCACATTTTGCAATCTTATAATATAGCGCACATACACGAGCATGATGCAAGGAACATTTACCTGGATGCACATGGACATGCAAAAAATCATTTTTCAGCTGAAAGCAAAAAGTTTTGATTGGAATTTCTATCAATTCCTATTCCCCTCTGAGACCTGAGAGGGAGAAAGGTCGGCCTAACGATGCTTTCATTGATTCAATTGAAATGAAGCATCACATGTAGAATCACTGTCAAAAAAGATGATTTTACATGATCATGGGCGGTTGATATATCTTCAGTACAAAAAGTGAAGTAGAATGATATGGCTCCGGGTACACTGGACCCTTTCCCCGTCAAGTCACTGATGGATAAAAGAAAAGTTAAAAGAACTTGACTTAAGCTGGTAAAAATCAAAATTCTCTCTGAACATTATTATTTTAAGAAAATGAAAAGTCCTAGCTGGACCAATTAAATTTGTGCTTTGGAGAAACTAAAGACATTTACTCTTGCACATGTGATTTCATGTGAGATATTGTCATGAGATGTTCATGAGATGTCACAGGATCTAGCTGCACCATCTAGCTTGCTGTATTCGGAAATTGACCATCATGAAACAAAAGGTAGCGAAGTTGCTTCCGCCTCTGCAAAGTGCTTTTCCGAAAAAGTCATCAGATTGTATTTCAGTCATTAGGTTGTCATCAGACATGGTAGAATTTGGTGATGTAAATTACCGTTACTACCAACGAGAAATCGCAAAGTGAGACTCAAATTATTCTTTATTTCGCCAATGATAGCTACAAACGGTTTTAGAATTAGTATTCAGATTAAGGAAACTGATCAAATTTCTAAGATGGAGATTCAGAAACGACTTCACTTCTATGATGCCGAGTCATTCGTGACAGTCACTTGATTTGAGGAAGTGTTACTCTAAAAATGAAATGTCTATTGTTTTATAGCCCAATATTTCCTATATCTATCTCACATTGTCATTTGAGAGTGTCATTTCTTTTTATGTTTTTTTGCTGCTTTTTTTAGAACGGAGATTACCTGGACAATGCACAGGTATGTCAATGGCATCTCATTAATCCATGTTGCTCGATAAATAATTATTTCAATTTAATTTGCAGCGCCATCAGACATGACTATCCCTTCGAGCAGTAGCAAGATCTACGAGAGTTCTTCATGGTTCTCAGGTGCCTTCAGATCGAAAGTTTTCTCATTCCGTCGCGGAATACCGCTTCAAAAAGATCTTGTCAATTCTTTTTACGTAAGTGTGTTTAGCGAGTGTGTGTGTGATTTCACTTATGACCATCTTCTCAGAGACCCGCCATCAAATTGTAAAAATGTTATAGTTGTGTTCAAATTGTTAAGGCCGCTGTCACGCAGGAAAAGGCGTCTTCCATGGCCCGTCTTCCATGTTACTCGCCTCATTGCACATTCTTCATAAGGCGTCTTCCATAAGGCGTGATGATCAGATTTTCATCTGCCGTCTTCCACTTCCCAATCGTCCATCGCCCGTTTTCACCTTCCACAGTCACTCTAGGGAAATCCATTTCCGATATGTCATCGCTTTTTTTGCTGTTAACCGTTGCTATGACTACTGTCTTGATTTACCAATGCTTTCTAGCACTGATAACAGCGCTCCTGGAGTACAGTGCTACTAATATTTAAGCCTCACATTTGATAAACTGACAAGCAACCATTATGGTCAGTCTTTTAACAAATTTCAATTTTCAACACAGTCATGTCTTAGTGCTTGTTTATTGTAACGCAAGTTATGTAATTGTCATTCATTGATATATACTCCACTTTCTGCTACGTTTCTAGTTGAGCTCTTTTCCAAATTACAATTTTTCAGCTGTTCATTTGAGTTAAGAACTGCACAAATTTTGTTCAGTTGCACGTTGAAAAAAACCCTGCATTCTTCTGTGCATACTGAATTGAGTGGAGAATAATGAAGAAAAAAAACATGCATAAAATATGTATACGTGTACAATCATGGCATGACCCGTTTGGAGGATATAGGCCTACTTCCTATTGTTATAGGGGAAGGTAGGGTAGGGAAATCAACTTAAAACTGATAATCCCGTGGTGTAACTCGTATTTTCTTACAATATACAATATAATGTTGATATTAATGGCGCAAGAGGTTATCGTTCATTCTTCAGTAATTATAGAAATGCATATTTATAAAAGTACCCATATTTCACACAATTCAAAAAGTGGAGGCAGGATGGGACACTTTTAAAAAACTTATCCGTTATAGTTGTTTTGAAGATTTATTTAGCCGATATTAATACTAAAACCAAAAAAAGTGATAATTCAGTTATTCTGCTTATATTTCAATAAATACCGGCATATTTCCACCCAATTTTTAATAGACCGTGGTCACTAAAACGTGAGTATGGCTAAATTTTTACACCTATAAATCAATTTTTTGTATAGCCTACATTTAAAAACAAACTCTTCCAAATAGCATTGTGTAATTTATTCATCATTATTTCTTATTAAGGCATAAGTTACACCTGTATTCTCCTGTATTGGATTGCCCAGCAGAACATGCCTCATGGCACCATTCCCGGCACTCATAACACGTTATCCAATCCTCCATTGGAGGATGCGTATATTTTTCGTCACAGAAAATGCAATAATAATTGTCATTCACATAAGTTTTTTCTTTGTTCTCTTCATAAATGACTTTCTTCTTTTTCTACTTCTGAGACTTCTTCGGAAGTTCTTGTTCTGGAGATGCCAACAGTTCTTGAGAAGCTGCCGAAACTTGTCTGAGACAGGAAGTCAAAATCATTGACTTTCCTGCACGTCTCTTACGCCCAGTTCGGTCAGATCGGTCAACTTTTGGAAATTTAGCGATAGCTGATATAGAGGTCGCAGCAGAGGTGGTCCGGTGGCAGCAGAGGTGGTCGAAGGTGGTCCGGCCACAGCACAGGTGGTCAAAGGTGGTCCGGCCACAGCAGAGATGGTCGAAGGTGGTCCGGTGGCAGCAGAGGTGGTCGAAGGTGGTCCGGCCACAGCACAGGTGGTCAAAGGTGGTCCGGTGGCAGCAGAGGTGGTCGAAGGTGGTCCGGCCACAGCACAGGTGGTCGAAGGTGGTCCGGTGGCAGCAGAGGTGGTCGAAGGTGTTCCGGCCACAGCACAGGTGGTCAAAGGTGGTCCGGTGGCAGCAGAGGTGGTCGAAGGTGGTCCGGTCGCAGCAGAGGTGGTCAAAGGTGGTCCGGTCACAGCAGAGGTGGTCAGCTGAGGAGCCTCAGGCGAACAGAGCCGTTCTGTTATTGAAGATGGTGCAAAATCGTCCACAAAATATATCCGGATCCAGTGGCCATATTCCTGTTACTCGAAATCCATTCAAAGCCTTTTCCATTCCTGCAACTCTTGAATACACTTTGCCAAAGAGCTCAGCTACGTAATCTTGAGTTATCCGTTTACCTGGATGTGTCAGTTGCCAATTGATGCATTCCTTCTGGTACTGCGTCTTCAACGGTCCATAAAATGTTCTATCTAGAGGCTGTAGCCTATGGCTTGTGTGGGGCGGTATCGTGAGGAGGACAATTCCTAGAGCAAGCGCTTTTTCCACACTCTGTAGAGAGACATGACTCCCATGATTGTCCATTACTAGAAGTATTTTTCGTTCAACTGAAGACCCCGTGAATCTTGCGAAATGGTTCAACCATGCTGAAAACAATTCGCTCGTCATCCATCCATCCATTTTCTGATATCATCTGTTCAGATCCAGGGGCGCACCTCGCATTAATCTCTCACATTTGTTTTTCCTCTTGAAAATCAATGTGGGTGGGATATAATTCCCAACCGCGTTCATAGCACATACAATGGTAGTTGTTTGGCCTCTTTCGGCAGATGTTACCATACCAACTTGCTTCACTCCTTTGGCTGCCACAACATTTGGATGCTTATTCGGTACTTGTGATGCTAGATTCATCCATATTATAGATCGATTGAGGATCAAATTTGTTCATCTCCAGAACAGTCGAAAGATTTTGAAAGAATTCTGCAACCTTCTGTCTATTGAAGCCTGTCAATCGACACAAGCTAGTGTTTTCAGCAGTTCGCAAAGATAAACTAGGATTTCTCCTTAAAAATCCTCGTAACCACGCTTTTCCAGCTTCTTTCTTCGTAACTGAGAATCTATGTTTCATATTGTTTCTTTCGGCATACTCAAATACAATTGATTTCAGCTTTTGAGGAGTTAAGCCGTGCATAAGCAATGCAAGCTTCTTTGCGTGCTCTAATATTTCCTCTTCCTGTTCTGGACTAAATATTGTGGTGAAGTTTCCTCTTTGACCACTATTCACGCCACCTTTCACTGCTCTATGCAATGTCGATCTTGGGACTGAATATTGTTCAGCTGCTTTCCTCAGAGACAAGGACCCGGACCTTACTGCCTCCACGGCACCATCTAATTCCTCACTGGACCACTCGAACCGCTGAGATTTTCTCTTGTAGTAACCCACCATCACCTGCAAGAAATAACGAGCTATATTTAGTACAGAGTTCACTTACACCCAATGATAGTTGAATGACTGCATACCATGTAGTTCTATAAGTTATTAAAGCCATAATATTTTATTGCGTTCAAGTTTATATATACATTCATGCAAGAAATGAAATAACCCTTTTAATTGTTTTACAATAACGATTTTGAAATTAAGCATAGCATGGAGGCAGGATGGGACGCCCCTGTCTCATCCTGCCTCCATGCTATACTAAATTTCAAAAGCGTTATTAACCCAATTAGTCTCACTGACTATTCTAGTCTGAATACATGAGTTAGTCAAGCTCTCAACTACATTATCAGCCATTATAAACATTCACACGTTTTACTCACCTTCAACTGGTCGAAAGGCGTTAAGCAACAAAAAATGTCAAGCCACAAGAATAAGTTTTTCGTCATTGTGCGCGCGCATCGATAATGAATAGAACGATCTCCTATTCCATGTGACGCATCAAATGAATGCTTCATACATTATGACACGCGGCGTTGTAATGTGGACGATCTCTGAGAAAATGAGCTGTCCCATCGTGCCTCCCTGTCCCATCCTATGATCCCTTCCCCTAGGCTATCCATCCTAATGTGCGTGTACAATGCATGTATATTCCTATAGATTTTTGCAAGCTATATTTATATTTTAAAAAACAAATGTACGTGTATCTGCTTATGCATGAAACATCGATATGTCTGAATAATGGCACTTACTTTGAGAAGTCATACCAACTGTGGTGGCCATCTTTTGCCAGGTGCGCTCCGCCAAATTTCTGTCCTTATGCTCAGGATGGTCCTTCGCACACAAAAAATTGTGGCTTTTCACAGACTTAATCAAAAGTCTGTCCTTTGACTCATTTCCATTTTCAAAATCGTGTTCCAGAAGGCTCTGCTCTTCCTCAGTATCAAAGTCCGACATGGTGAACAATGAGCTGTTTTCTGATACATTGCTTCTCTTTGCAAATCACAGCTTTCTATATCTTCCCTCAGACGTCAGATCACGTTGTTCTATTTTTAGAACAGTCTAGCGGGTGACGGCTGATGGATGTTAGGAAAGATCATCATCATCCGCATATTCTCACGCCTTTTGTCCGACGGACGACGGGCGATGACTTTTTCTGTGTGACAGCGTAATGGACGACGGGCGATGACTTATGGAAGACGGGCCATGGAAGATGACTTTTTCTGTGTGATAGGTTGTATTCTTTTCTACATGCAATTAAAGGGAAATCCAAAACTGAAGACGGGCCATGGAAGACGCCTTTTCCTGTGTGACAGCGGCCTAAAAGTCACATGAGCATCTTTGATTTGTAAGATAAGACCTGTGAAGTGTCTGAAAAGATATTATTTCACGTAATGGCTTAACAATTGCTAAAGATTTCACTACATGAAGTATTCCAAAATTCGCCTTTTCTTCTCTGCTCATTTCCAGATGTTGATAATTGTAATCATAATTACACATTTACTTTGAATTTATTAGTTGCATGCATATATATTGTCAGAATAAGTTTTGGATTAAATAGACCCCAAGCGTCCTTTAAGCAATTTTCGAGTAGCCCTACGAGAACGTTTCGTTGACTAGTTGAGCGCATTACTTTGCAGTATCATTCATCATCATTCATGTGCATGTATATCACATTTTGTAGCACATTCTATCACATCCGTGCTTCTGCCAACTAGTTCTCGTATTATACATGTATATAGTGTCCTCTGCAAGCAATGCTTATGATCGAAAGTAAAAAGGGTACTTTTGACTTTCAATCAACATTTGTTTTCCAATAAAGCTCTAATAATACTTTGATATGAGTAGTGACTGACTAGTGAATGATATGCACTCTTGCTTCTGTTTTTAAGGTTACGTCATCTGGAATGGTTGCTTTCTTGAATATGGACTGGTACGACATTTATACTGCAAATCATGAATACGAGGTTATGTGCAGCCGCCCTTGCAGTGATTATGAATTTGATTATTTCGGATTTTCAACAGCCTCTTGTATTAGTACTTGCCAGTCTCTACCTTTGTTTGATACCGTTGGCTCAATTGAAAATCTCGGTGGCAATGAGCCTTCCCTGAATCCAGATTATGATTTTCGTATACAGCATCCTCTCAGAGGTGTGTTCGCTCCGTTTTGGTCCAACTTGGTATTTAAGGATAGTGTAAGTTTTGCAGAAATTGTTTTCTGAGTATTTCATGCTTTAGTGCACTGTTAACTACAGGCTGCGGAGGGTATTTGTAATTGCTTGCATTGTTCGGGTTCATTCATTTAAAAGTGATTCGGTTTCATGTTTAACAAACTAAACTAGGAAAGCACTGAGTCTGGTTAAAAAGAAATTCATTTGCATTCGTAGCGAACCAACACGAGCAATCGTGTTTTCGTGTATTTTGCTTTTTTCCTCTGGTACTCTCTTTCGCAACTGAAATATGCTTGATTTACTAACATGCAGTTTGGAATGTGAAAAAGAATGATTATTGATTCAGTTATCCACTTAAAACATCTTCCATAAATCACGTCCAAATATTTCGCAAAAGACTAGCTTAAAATGGCTTCAAAACATTTCTTGCAGCCTTGACAAGACATGCACTTAACTGCATTTCCAGAAAAATCTTTCTTTTAGAAAAAACTACATTCGTCATGCGTTCAATTGCAAAAGGTCACAGATCTAATCACATACAATGAGTGTTAATCAAATCCATCAGAAGATCCGCGGGCAAGACACCTGTGAAGGAGCTGGTATATGTTATAAAAACTTATAAGTTACATGTTTAGCCAAAAAATTGGTTAACTGAGAACAATGTTTTAAGTTTTTTTTGTTTGAAGTGTCCTTTTGTTTGAACAAAGTGTGTTCAGTTAATGGGATTCTTATTCCACTTATGAAAATTCAAAATGCAGCATTCTTCTTTCTATAAAAAGTATCAAATCGATATCATTATTTCATGAATGAAAAAGAGCTATCATTCATCTGAAGACCAGCTAATGGCACTTATGAAAGCTGATGATCTGTTCAATGTCATTCAATCGCATGCAGATATTTGAAAAATAATCTAAACAACATAAAGATAAAAAAAACATGATAAAATATTACAATTTTATGGGACTTGATGAACCGAAACCAATGTATCTGTTCAAATAAGACATGTTTAATTAGGTCAATTTGACAATCAATGCGCATTATTTGAAGGAACTTCTTATTTCTCTCCTGGCTTCATTCCAACTCGGGAGTGCTTGCCGATGTGGCTCCACCTCCTCCAACTCTGTCTGTCTGTCTTCCATGACTACCATAAGATCTTTTCTATTATTGATTAAGGCGCTCACTACTAGTAATAAGTAGGGCTGTGCGCTAGTCGTACCTGCACCGAAAATTTGAAATAGACGCACATAAGCAATCAATAGCATATGCTCGCAAAATAGGTTGTTTCACGCTATAGATTGTTCTCCACACAATTAATTAAATACTTAAAATCTAGAGGGTATGAATTAAATGCAAATTAGGCTTAAATAAAGAACCAAGAAAACTGAAGGAGATCGAACGCTGCTGGAGGTGACATCTGAGTGACTGACTTATCTTTATAAATGACGATTTTTTCAAATCCACCATCATCCGATGATATGTAGGTGATCAATGCATCGTAATAGAGAATACAATTCCGTTATTAGAAGTTCACTAGATTCCGAAATTTTCAGGACGCGAGAAGTGTGATTTCGTAGCCTACAAACAGTTGTCACGAACTTGAATTAATTATTTTTGACTGTAAAGGATCTAATCTAGCATCCTTTTTTTCTCAACAACAGGAGATACATCGCTTATTTCATCATATATTCGTCCCTTGCGAAAATCTTTCATAAGAACTCATGAGATTTTCATGAGATCTCATGAGTCTCATGATATTCTCATAAGGAAATATTTAACTCATGATATTCTCATGATGCCTTGATGAGAATCTGGTGAGTGATAATGAGATCATTCATCAGGAAAATATCTCATGATGCGTTCATGGGAAGATCATGAGCATTCATGAGGTCTTTGTGACAATAATTATCTCATTATGGTAGGGTTACTTGCAATAAGTTTATAAGTAGTATCCATCCTAGCCGCGAAAGGGAAGATTCATAGGAAAACTTATTGAATCGGTGAGATAGATAGTTTAGTCTATAAAGAACAGAAAGCAAAAATATTGATCATACCGTATCATAGCGATCTGCAACAGCCCTTTTGAAATGATGCATAAATAGTTTGACTTTACAATGCATAACTGCGAACATGTTTGAGAGGACAGCAATGACAATGTAAAGACGAGGCTGATAGTTATTGCTGTTCGAATTCAAACATGCTCACAGTTGCATTGCAATATGATTCTATGGTAAAATCATTGCCGTCAGCATTACATGATACATAGAGAGCATGCAATACACAGATATCATATTGCAAGATATTGCAAGATCATATGCAAGATTTTGAAAACCGACAGTATATACAGTCACAGTTCAAAGGTTTATCTTGATAAGTAATGGTTTATTATTGTGAATGCTGAAATAGTTGGATATATTATTGTGGACATGAC
>CAJQUW010005605.1:0-10859 GCA_907163375.1 Prostheceraeus crozeri | reverse complement strand
TCCCTTGTAAAGGTTTCCCATGTGACGTCACTGAAACGAAAAAATCGATATTCAACATCTTCACGTTTTGGTGAACAGACGTATAGTTTGACTGATGAATCACACTTTATCCATACCTTGTCATCGAGAGGAATCTTGATCCGAGTCTTATGGTTGTCAATGAGATCCGCAAAGTCTTTCAGTGAAGGCAATGAGTCAATACTAATGCAAACGCCACGATGTTTTCGATCACTATTTGCTATTGAATGACGAAATGCTATTCTTTTAGAATTTGTTATGTGAACGTTTTGAACGTCACTAAGTTTCCATGTTCTAATGTAATGAGGCATGTTCCGAAAGCTATGTTTCAAATTTAGGTTTAATGTTTGCCTAAAGTTTGTTATTTTATTAGCTCAACATATCGGAATGATGTTGAGTACAAATTCTTCACATATTCATTCACATTAGGACTACCTATTTATTAGTAATCATTTCTACATATCGGAAAGATGTAGAAATTTCAATTTTAGTAAGACTACTTATGTATTAGTAAGTGTTGCTACATGTCGGAAGATGCAGCAATCGCAAGATCTATTACAAGTGGAATATTATATTGTTTTTATTTAGACTTATTCTACATCACCTGTGACAGGAAGGCATCTCCTTCTCTTCGACGGTGGGGGAAGACCTAGGCTATAGTGTCCATATGGTAATGATAAATTTTTATCCAGCCAACAGCGCTTATCCTCCCAAAGTGAAAGACCTCGCTTCCTAAATGATTTTGTGCTAAACTATGTGATTTTTGAATTTATAAATTGTCATATCTTTATTCAGTTGTATCATTCTCATATAATAGGACACTCCTATAGTCATCATGTTTCACTTTTTTAAACTGCTGCTTCTGAATTCCTTTTGCACGTTTGCCTGCGTATGATTCGTAGAGTCTAGGATATTTCATGGAAACATTTTCGGTTTTAGTAGGGTCTTTCCTCAAGCAACTTTCCAGCACACTCTCCTTAAAACAACTATCTAGCTTATGTCTTGTAGTTGAGTATAGTCGTTGATGACTGTCATAGTTTGAAGGAGTCAATAACTTTTCACCGAAGTATAGAGTATATCTCCAGTACGGACAGATGGATTGTGTATAAACATAGGAAGAAACTGTCGTATCACCTCCACAAGCCGCGTTCTATTTATCAGGGACACCCTTTTTAGATCATTGTTATATAATTGATACATTTCCAACTTATATGTCAAGTACTGTTGACCAAACATATATTAATTTATTTTAAAAACTATTGAAGGTTTGTACATTTCCATACACCAGATTTCATCAAATATTTTTGTTTAAACATAGACGAGGATGATTTGACATGTTCAGTAGTTGTTACTCATTGTTGACTAGTTTCAAATTTTTTTCCTTTCCTTACATTTTCCATTGTTTTACCATTTAAGAATTATTTTTCAATTTGTAGAATTGACTTTTCGACAGTCAGTGTTTGATTGAGCCCTCTTTTGATGATGTTCCTATTCAATTGTTTGTTTTTAAACCAAGGCTTTAGTGTGAATTTTATGCCACTATGAATCTTCTTGATTCTCATTGCCCATGGTCAAGTAAATTTTAAAAATGAGTAGTGGACTACTAATTTTCCCTATCAATTTGATGGAGCAGAAGTTTCTTGATAGACGAAAAATGTGTATTTGTCTTACTTGATTCATATAGATTTTTCATATAGGTGTGGAAAACATTTCTCTTTTCAATCATCTAGGCAATTTCTGGAGGACTAATGGGAAGAAATTCGTGGGCTGTGTCCCCATCATGAATGGCTGCAGGGAATACTCTAAATCCTCTAAATCAAAAATGTAGCCGATTTCACCATTCATCATCATTTTTGAACATTTTTTCTTCATTTTAAAAAAAAATTTTATCTAATTCAACTTTCATTCAAACCATTTTTGAAATTTGAGTGGGGGAGTTAGGATCTTTTCCTACTGAAGGGTGGTTGAAGAGAAAAGGAACCGTAAAGGTTATTAAACAATCTTCCTAAGTTAGGTCAAAATTGTCGACTTTCATGTATATTATTTTACTAAATTCCTTTCAATTGTTTATTGACGTTGTTTGCACGACGCTTCGAGTGAATGTGGTGTTGAGGGAAAGTCAATACCCCCTCTAATTCCTCGTTCAAAATAGATTGTACAGAGTGTGTGTACATATTTTTCATCTTGTTGTTATGTTATAGTCGTGGGGGGTTTCATTGGCTGGAAGAGAAATTTAGTTTGCTGAGGTTAAAGCTAAAAGATTGTGGGAGGACCCTACTCTCCTTGACCATAAATGTTTCAGGACAGGGTTCCTCGAGACTTCATTCCTCACGTTTGACCTCAATGCTTGCTAAAAACACTTTCAAAAATAATGGTTTCTGCCAACAATTAAAAACATTCTAACTTCTGGATTATGCCAGCATGTAATCACCAAATGTGCTTACAAATTAAATTCAATCTCACGCCTTGTTTAGCGTTGTGTTTCATATTTCACTATTCGGAAAACAACAAGTTGGCTCACGATTGTATAAGATCAGTTATAGAAATTCAAATTGGTGGTGGCGTAGGGACTGTCTTCCCGTCAAACGTGGTTTTTTTTAAGTTTTTGAAGTATGGAATATGGAAAAAATACCCACGCCCTTTGATCTAAAACAGGATCCACTTAATTGTGGAAATTTTTTTTCTACCCTTAATATGTCCTCTACATGCTTCATATACGTTTTGCAAACCCTTGGCTAAGTTCACTCAAAGGGATTTGCACGTTAGAGGGAAATTTGATAATGAGTCTAAGAATTTTTTAGTTTAAAGTTATTACTGTCTTTCCCTGTTGTATTTCCATTTTTACAGGGGGGACCAACTGGGGCGGATATAAAGTTATATATTTTTCAGGCAGTTTGCTTGCTTACACAACCATTCTAATTTTCCATAGACTTCATTCTTCCAATCGCTTTTATAGCAAACGATTGTGGTGTGGCTATCATAATTTTTGAAAAAATTGTGGAAGGAAAAATATTGGGGGAGCTCCCGTCTTGTTAAGTCTTAACGGAGATTGCATTTCCTTACATAATGTTTTTTGCCTATATCGTTTCCGTGTGGGTGATATGATCATGATCCACGAACCGAATTGTTTATGAACTTCATCGCTGAATTTTGATTATACCATTTGTTGCAACATTTCTGCATTTCTTTCATGGCGCCGCTCGGGCCTCGTGCTTTTGTGCATCCGCCTGGACAGGTGTCATTGGCTTGCGTGTTGTTGCACATTGGTTGGTGCTCATCTAAGTTCTTTTGGGCGTACAGTTTCTAAGTGGGAGGGTGGCAAGTTGGATAAACCAATAATGGTTGGCAATCGGTTTCACCTTTTCCAACAGGAGGTAATTACTTTGTTTTTTCAAATTTTGATGTTGAAGGGCATTTTATGCCAGACCATGATAAGCTCCAATGGCCCCGCAGAGGTTTTTTTATTTGTATTTTTATTATTCAAAGTTGTTGTAGCCACTACTATTAATCTGCAATATAAATTACTAAAGGGAGGACTTAGTTGATTATGTCCATGGCTACTTGTTAGTAACTTTTTAGATGCCCCTGTCGGGCATTTTTTCTATTTGTGCTTTTCCTCGTCGAATGCAAAAAAACTGGAAATATTGTCCGTTCCGCGCGTTCTAGTGTTTGTCTTTATATGTGGAATGACTCTGAGTGCATCTTTCGCAGACAGAAAAGTTATTATTTATGTCTTTTTTTAATAGTTCCTCCTATACAATCTTGACAGGCTTTTTGGAGATTCCCACAAGGAGTGGTGGCTGCTCCATTGTTTGAGAATTAGCTCAAAATATGTAACCGGTGTTTGCCTACCAGTTGTTAAAAGTAGTTACTATTGTCAACGAAACAACCTTTGAAGGTCCATTTTCATAAAAAGTGAATGTTAATTTTTAATCTTCATTATGTTTTTCTCAAATTTTGGAATTATTATTTTGATTGATACTGGTTGTGGAAATGCCTTCCATAATTTTAGCTCAGATGTCCACTCACTATTATGATTTTCTTTTAATTTACTTCATTCCTTGAATAAGGTACTTCAAGTATGATGCAATATTGATAAAACAACTGGCATATAGGAAGCCAATCAATCATTTTGCACGTTTTTGAACATTTAAACATTTAAGATGGACAGGCTTTAGAGTTTTTTAGCTTCTTTGGTTTTAGAGGGAAATGATTGTACACCCTGGACAGTATTGGACTTGTTATTACATTGAACTCCTATATTTTGTGACATCATCTTTAATCCAATTGCTTACCCTTTTTTGTGGAAGGCTTACAATTTATGAATTTATTAGACTATTTTTTAGGATCGATCCTGAAACCAAGCATCATAGTTAGTCATTAAATATAAGTTTATTGAGGAATGATGAGGGTTAAAGTGTGCGAGGAAGGGAAAAAAGGTTTCTTCCTTCTTGAGGATTAGAGCGGTCCCACATAACGAATTTTTGTGCAATTCAAAGGACCGGGGGACCGCGCGGCCAAATTGGATAGGCTCCTTAGTAAGTTCAGACACTACTATAAATTTCCCGCTATACATGGGGAAAAAAACGCTATTGCTTTCTAAAAAATGATGTTATGTCCCACAGTAAGGTGTTGTTGGCGTGCGTGATTATCATACACACTGTGCATGGCCATTGGGAGTGCGCTTTTTCACTGTGACTAACAGTTCATAGTTATTATGCATATTTCATCTCCACTATTTGTGTTATGTACATTTTTTCATATGCTGTCGAAAATCTTACCTTATAGAAGTTGAGTTTATAAACGTTTTTTGGCCCACAACCGAGAGGCAGTAGTATTGCATAAAGTTTGTGTATGTTATGTTGGTAAAGCGCTGGTTGTTGGCTTTAGAATAAGAAGTAGGATCTGATTTTGTATTATTTGAATTTTGACTTCTCTGTTTTTATGCTGTATTCTCATTCGGTTTATTATTGCATTTTACAAGTTTTATGCCTCTTAAGATTATCCATTCCTATTGTCTTAATAATGGGGGAACACTTGGCTACATTGATACGTACGTTTTATTCCTAACTTACAAAATATTTTTCATGGTCGTTGCTAAGATTGCCTATGAGAGTGAAACACTTTTTCCACACCATTGGTTTACATGAACAACCCATCGATTATTGTTGAGGATTTGAAATTAGGCAAGCCCCTCTTATATTACATCTACCACGGGCTAATGGGGGGGGACGTCCCGTCAGCTCGTCATCACCAGCCAATACCGTTTGTTCCGATGCTGTTTTTGTTTTAAGACCATAAAACACCATATTAATTTCAAACAATTATTGTTTTTTTTCAAAAAAAGAAAGAAAATAAAAGTTTAATTAAAGTAATAAAGTTACAGTCTGACACATTTAACAATAACCACTATTGGTAGAGAGTTTTTAGGTGACTGCAGCTGTCACTACCAGCCACCCAAATCGTTCCATCCTCGTTTAGGCGCACTCTTCTGATGCCATTTTGGGAGCATTTCCAGGTGCACAAGCGTTTGTTTTCTTTGTTATGCTGTTGTGGCTGGTGGGTACACTTCGGGGAGGCCAACAGGAGGTTTGATTGAGTAATATTTCTTAGGAGACTCAATCCAAAACCTCTATTTGTCCCTCCCTTCCCAAACTTAGCCTCGGCGGGGCCTTCAGCCTCCTTTAGGCGCTTCTTGGGCAACCGACGGAGTTGCACCTCTCGTCTTGTACCTCTTTCTGCTTGTTCGCGTCGAGATCCACAATTCATACTGTCCGCCGGTCAGGGAGAAGCTAGCTGGAGGGTTGGCGGGGCGGCAGCAGCGTGAGGGGGAAGGGATCTGCGGGCTGGGGATTCGGGACAGGAAGGGAGGGCTGCGGGCTGGGATCGGAGAGGAAAGGGAAAGCTGCGGCTTTGCGGTGGGATCGAAGAGGAAGGAGCCCAGTTGTCATTCATCGGGCGGATAATTGGGAAAGGGAGGGCGCACCACATCCAAGCTCGGGAGGGAAGCCCGGATTGTGGCTCTGAAAACGAGGACTTCCTCTCTGAGGTATGAGTTGCACACATCCGCGGAAAGAGGTTTTCCTGTAATCGAAAAGAAAACAATTGTTTTATCATTATTTTAGGCATTTTTTACCATTGATATGAGATTTCAAAAAGTTTGGGGAATTTTCTCGCTTACTCCGGCTGGAATTGTGACCTTCTGATTCGGTTTTCCATACCTCCGTCTCACGGTGGTGGGCCCAACGAGTCATTCTAAAAGATAAATCAATTTCTATTATCAAACAAAAAAACATATTTTAATAATAGATAGGAAAAATTCTGTTACTCATGCAGTTTTGGACCAAACTTTGATTACTTACCAATTTGTAAACAGGTTTCATCATCCTCATCGAAAAGAGAAGAAAGATGTCGGGGAAGAACTGTCGCTGACGACGAGTTTCCTCCATTCAGATGAAGTCGCTGATGAGGTTTCATTCGTCCCTCTGATGGCGGGACTCCCGAAATTAGGGGATACGGCTTTTCTATTTCCTCTTACACCGGATGTCACTGGTCGCTGGCCGTCGAAAGGAATACCTTCGCGTTGCATTCCTGAGGGACAGCGGGATCGCGCAACCTGCAGAGGAAAAATAATATAACATGTTCGCCAAAACTCATTGAGAAAGCATTTTTACATGTTCTTGGAAATTACTTCATTGGCAATTGAGAAAATATTAATTTGACAAAATATACTCTTTAAAAATCCAATGACACTTACGGGGACCTAGGATAGGGGGGTACACATCTTCTTCCGGTTTTTTTTGTAGCGCAAACGGGGTATTACTGTTCACACCTGTTAAAACAGCTCTGCTTGAAGGGAAAAAGAACATATCAATTTCGCATTTAAAATGAGCTAAATTTGAATAAACTTTAATACTTACATTTCTCAAGCATTGTTCAGCCGGCTTTCTTTCCTCTTCATAATACTGATACAAATTCTGTTGAGGCAATACTCCACTCTGAAAATTGTTGTGACCAATGTTGAAAAAAATACTTTTTACATGATAGATATAATTTAATGGAGGTAAAATGTAATCTCACATTTTTTTGTTGATCGATCTTTTTCTGAAATATTAAGACCTTGGTCTTTCTTAGGAGGAAGGCAATCTCATTCATTATCCTGGAACTGATTTTTGTTATTTTTTTTTTTTAAACGATATATTGTTTTTTTTTTTTATGTATAATGGACCAATTAATTAATTTATTCGGGATTTAAGGAAGCTATCCTTTGAAGGTTTTATGTCAATGATTGGCAGGAAAACTCACCTTCATAAATCGGCTTAAAGGTATGTCATCGATGAACTGTCGTGGAATTGGGGGGGCTTTTCTTTGGGGCTCGGGACTTGATAGGTTTCTTTATTGCTGTAGGGCTCATCAACCCTGGTGATAATGGACACCTTCCCATTCGGGGCCTCTCCTCTTTTGGAAAAATAAACCCGCTTCCCAACCTCCTCTCTCTTTTCAGCCTTTGAGAGTGAGGTTTGAATTCCCTTTCCTCCCCCATTTTTGTTGAGGCACCATGGGTGTTGTATGGGGGTTTCTCAATGAAATTGCCCTTTAGAGGCTTCGGTAAATCAATTAACCTTTTCAGTTACATTCCGTTTTTTAATATGACTTTGGGCAAGGTTAGGCAGTACAGATTACGTGGGCATTCTCTTTTGGGAAGATACCAGTTTCTTGTGGCCGCGCTCTTTATTAGCATGGTCGAACGGGTATTTTGCACGTTCACCAGAAATGAAAAATTAGGCCGCTTGGTTCGTTGCAAGGACTCTCTTTTTGTTCGGACCATCTTTGTGTGAGGGAGGAATAAAAAAAAACAAATAAAAAAAAAAAAAATTTGATTTTAATTTTATTCTGTCCTTTTATTAAATGAGAACTTACTATTTATATATCACCAAAAAAAAACCCAAAACATTATGGAAAGTACTAACTTGATTTGGAATAAATCTTAGAAAGATTTGAAATTCTGAAGTTGAAATGGAAACCGAAAAGTCGAAAGTTTTATTTTCATTCGAGACGGTTATGCTCATAGAAAGAGTTGAATGAAATTTACAAGTAGCTGGTCTTGAAATTATTTAATTTCGAAATGTAGTTGATGAAATGAAAGTGAAGTTTCGAAATTTCAAACCATCCTCAATTTGGTTATTAAACAAGCTGAATAATCAAGAAAACTGAAATAAACTAGCCACCACCGCCGTGTATGAAGTGTATGAGTGTATGAAGGTCAAAGGTCAAGGTCAGGTCTTTCTAAGGTCAGGTATGGTAGAGGTTTGTATATTATGGTCATTTTTTGTTGTAAAACTTTAACTTTGAATTTGTAACTTAGTCATTTTTGTAAAAACTTGGAATTTGGTACGGTTAAACAAAATTGATAACTCAAACAAGAATTGAACAGCTGGTTTATTTTTAACCTTAGAAATGGGTAGAGTGCCATCATATGTGTCGAAAGATTTCTTTTCATTGTAAACAGTAGAGTGAATTTCAAAGTAATATGAATGATGGACTGATGTATTATTTGATATACTTGTTGAACATATAACTAGTCCATAGCTAATGATTATTATTTGAAGTTATAAATCGTGTGGTTTGAATAGAACATTAAAATTTGAATTTAAGGCGCTAAATTTCGAAACATTCAAATGTTCTGCTTGCCAAAATGGTCGAATAATCAAATTCAAAGGATTTTTTCGAAAAATTTGATTTCGCGTACAAACCTTCAAATAATTCCCAAAGGTCTTAAAATACTAGGTTAGGGTTAAGGTTAGGGTTTCAGGGAAGCAAGATATGAGTATCTATGGCACCCGGAACCCATGGGTAAAATAAATTTTCGAGTGCGCGAAGCGCACTCGAAATTTATTTACCCTATAATCCGAAAAAATTTCGAGGGCGCGAAAGAGCCGAGAATTTTGAGGCCCCCCCCGCCGGTGTGTATGAAGTGTATGAAAGTGTATGAAGTGTATGAAGGTCAAGAGTCAAGGTTCCATATCTAAGGTCAAGGTCAAGTGTAGAGGTTTGTATATTTTGGTCATTCAATTTAGTTGTAAAACTTAAGTAAAAGTTGAATAGTTATTCCCCTTTCCCATTCAGGACCTTAATTGAAGGACGATTTGTGAAATGATAAAACAAGTCTTGTTCATATATACAAATAAATTATTAAATAAAGAGATTAGGAAAAAAACACACTAAATGTCATTCAAGGTTAGGAAAGGGTACAAGTTTCTTCAAGTTCACACTTGCACATGGATCCTGGTCTTCTTTGGGCGCACAGGGACAGCGATCGTGGTGTGTTCAAAGGTACGATGACCGAAAATTCGAGAGCGGCTTGTGAGGTTCCGCTCGTTCGGCTCCATCCTCATGTAACACCCGTTTGGTGTGATACTTTTTCGGGGCGTCTTGACTTTGACCGTGACCCGTCCTATAAAGTGGCGTTCGCATGGACTTCCTTATTCATGTGACGCATCGTCTCAATTGATGATACGTCCCACTATCCTCATCACTCGAGTAGTCGGGCGGATGGCAAGGGGGCTTGGGGTGAACACCACCGGCTCGTTTGTGTGATGTGTTGTCGATCGCTCCATCGGAGATTGAGGGAGGTGTACTAGGTACGTTCCACTGGCGAAGTGGTACGCCTATCAGCAGTACCGTTCATTCAACTGACGGCTTTCTGTTTGCGATCCCAATTTATGACTTGTATGATTGAAAAATAATTGTAACTTGTAAACGTGATGGATTAGAACCTTTGATAAGAAATTGGTAACATAACCTCGGACTTATAATACTTTTTAAACAAAGGAAATCCTAACAGCCATATCAGCAAGAGGTTACCGAACTTCCCTAAAGAAATATATATAAACTTATATAAAGTGATGGACATTTGTTCCAAACTGTTTAAGTACTTATCGTCATAACGTTCCTTAAACAAGAAGCATGGTCCTCAAAACCGACTATTTCGTATTTTCAAAACTGACAGCCAAGTCATTATGGTGAGGTCAGGTTGGACATGAACCATGCATCTGTCTTGCGGCTGCAAAGTGGCCATATGGAAGACCTTGGACTGTCTCTGGCACTTCAAAGGCGGAATGGACTACCGGTGAAGTGTTCCGGTACACGGAATGTGGTCCATGACCTTTAGTTAATTAATCCGACATTCCATGAGTCGGTGTGTGTGATTCATTCTTGAGATCATGGTTTCGCCTGAGCGGACGTGATTTGCCACCCCTCATTTATTTTTTCACGCTTTTAATTAAACTTACTCATTGTAAATCTCTTGTCTTTTCATTTTAAACATAGTTCTGGAATTGGTTTTCTTTATTGGGGAGCAACCTAAAATCATAACTTGCTACAGTAAAGTTTCACATCTAAATAGTGCTACATTAAAAATA
This sequence comes from Prostheceraeus crozeri, assembly GCA_907163375.1. Taxonomy (NCBI): domain Eukaryota; kingdom Metazoa; phylum Platyhelminthes; order Polycladida; family Euryleptidae; genus Prostheceraeus; species Prostheceraeus crozeri. Next base: position 420 of record CAJQUW010005605.1, on the reverse strand, counting down.
ATTGTCACAATAGTCGCAATTGAGCAAACCCATTCAAAATCAAAACAACGGACGGGTTCTATCGGGTACGTTACCCAAAGTGCTCAGAACCAAACCACACAAGTTCGATCATAGACGTTCCGAAACACAGTCGGTACCAAACACATGTACCTATCCAGAATAAAACAGATCTCATACAAAGTTTCCTATTGATAACATCTGAATTATACATGTACCTCACCGTCCATGTGCCTATCGATAAACTAAAGTATTACATGTACCTATCCATGTTACCTTATCCATGTACCTATCAATGTTCCTATTGATAACACCTTAATACTTTACATGTACCTATCCATTGTACCTATTGATAACACTAAATCTTTACATGTACCTATCCATGTACCTATCCGTGGGCAAGTACGGGCACAGTTTTCACTA
>CAJQUW010005603.1:0-130526 GCA_907163375.1 Prostheceraeus crozeri | reverse complement strand
CAGTCATTAATGTCGATTGCGAATCGCAATGTTTTAAAGTATTGCTGTCTCTCCATTCTCCACTATAATGATATGCAGATGCGAATCGAAATAGCACATAGTAGCTATAGGCTAGTGGGACGAGGAGAATGAATTAAACTTCGATGACTGTAAATAGTGACGATACAGAAAAACTTAAAGATATAGAAAAAATTTGAAAAATTGAACACATTAAAAGTAGTTCTCCATGTTTGGTGAAAAGGGATTGAAGGGTTGGAGTGTGCGCTACAACTCGCGTTCGAGTTGTTTGATGATCATGTTGGTCAACCTTTTATTATAAGTAAAGGGACAGGATGATAGTGAGGAATGGCATCTACTGCGGCATTCCAAAAACTCTCTCGCTTATAACCACCACCTTTGAAGAAATTCTACCTCATCAGAGATTTATCTACTGCTGACAGATGACCATTCGCGAACTTTAGGAGTAAAAACAAATTTGGGTAATCATTATGAGTGGTGTAAGCGAGTGTAAACTGCAAAATGGATAACGCATGCCCAAAGATAAGGCAAGTTTTCATATAGATGCGAAGAGAATGGTGATGAACTAAGTCCTCTTCCCCGCCGTGTCATCTATGCTGACATCGAATGTTATATCAAATATCGATGATAACATTCCATCGACCACACAGTCAGGCAGCCATTTCCTGCTATGAAGTATGGCATGATCATTTCCAAAAGTAGAAAAAATAAATATGCGCGTCTGGCAAGGTGAGGATTGTATTTACCAATTCCTACAATTCTCGAACAGGCTGTAAAATTTCAACAAAAGTATGATGGTGAACTCTATCGCAGATCATTGCATATGACAGCAGATGATCAAGCAAAATTTGATAGTTGCAACGTTTGCCCCAAATGTAGGAAAACATTTGACGATGATAAGATTAAGAAAGTGCGCGACCATGACCACATCACTGGTAAATTTAGAAACGCACTCTGTTCAAAATGTAATTTTTCGCTGAGGATGAAGCGGCGTACATTACCCGTCATTTTCCATAATTTCAAGGGCTACGACAGCCATATGATAATAAAAGGAGGTTTAGGTCAAATGAAAGAGTGGAAGCTTGATGTAATAGCACAAACGAGAGATAAGTTTATGGCCATGACAGCAAAAGTGCCTGTCGATAAAACTAAAGAAAATAAGACGGTCTATTTTGATATAAAATTTTTAGATTCCTACCAATTTATGACTGCTTCACTGGCCTCTCTCGTGCAAAATCTAAAGTCTCTTCCACTAACACAAAATCTTAAGAAACCGATGAAGTCATCACACGGAAAGGAGTCTTTCCATATGCATATTTTGATGCAATTAGTAAACTCGGCGAGACTTCTCTTCCGCCCATAGATAAATTTAAAAATGATTTGACCGGCGCAGAATGTAAGACCGAAGATTATGATCATGCACAAGATGCATGGATAAAATTTGACTGCCATACATTTGGTGAATATATGATTGCCTACCTTAAGTTAGATGTATTTTTGCTGGCTGGTGTATTTCAGGAGTTTCGACGAGTGGCATTAGAAGAAGATAAGTTAGATCCCGTCCACTTTGTCAGTCTGCCAGCCATGTCATTTAAGTCTGCTTTTAAAATGACTGGTGAGACCATTCATCTCTTACAAGATCCAGAGATGTATAATTTATTTGAGCGAGGAATTCGCGGTGGTCTCACATTTGTAAATAAACATAGGTTAAAATCAAAAATAGTAGGTAATGACCAGACTCATCTGAAGTATTATGACCAAAATAATTTGTATGGTAGTTCATTATCCAAACCGCTACCTCACTCTGAGTTTAGCTGGTTAGATGATAGTGAAATTCAACATTTCTCCAACCCTTCCAACATACTAGCAATTCCAGATGAAGGTGAATGGGGATATTATTTTGAGATAGATCTAATCTATCCAAATAATATTAAACATAAAACCGTAGATTTTCCACTCGCACCCGAATCAGGTGAAGTGAGTAAAGATATGTTTTCCGACTTTATGAAACAATTTCATAAAGATTTAGAATCATGTGGACAACCCAAGTATAAGCCTTGTCGCAAACTTTTACTCACTCAATATGATAAGGAAAACTATCTAGTCCACTTTAGCATCTTAAAATTTTATTTAGAAATGGGCATGATTTTAAAAAGAGTTCACCGCATTATTAAATTTAGACAGAAAGCCTTCCTCAAACCCTACATAGATAGTAACAGTCAGAAACGTGCACTAGCCCAAAATAATTTTGAAAAAGATTTTTATAAATATAAGAACAACAGTCTATTTGGTAAGACGATGGAGGATGTTAGAAAGCGCGTAAACTACAAACTAGTTAATGATGATCAAAAGTATCACAAATTGATCTCATCACCTCTATTCATCGATAGAGACATAATCGATGAGGATCTTGTAGGTATTAAAATGATAAAATCTGAAGTTGAGTTGTGCAAACCCATCTATATTGGTCAAGCTGTTCTAGATTACTCCAAGCTTGAAATGTATCAACTCTTCTATAAAATACTAAAACCGTGTCCTCTCGTAAAAGAGGTTCGTTTGTTGGGTGGTGACACAGATAGTTTCTTTTTAGGTATTACCACTCAAAAAGATTTAAATTTTAATGAAGTAGGAAAATCTTTAGAAAGATATTTTGATACATCAAATTATCCTGCTAATCATCCACTATACTCCATCAAAAATAAGGCAAAACTTGGCTGCTTTAAGGATGAGACAGCAGGGAAGGAGATAGCTGAAATGATTCTCCTCCGCCCTAAAATGTATTCTATGAAATTAAAGGATAGTGATGATAGCATTAAGCGCGCTAAAGGCATATCAAGATCATTGGTCTCTAACATGAAACATAAGAATTTCAGGAAAGCCTATAGAAATAAAAATATAACGTTTGTCAATATGACAATCTTAAAATCTAAGTCGCATGAGATCAAAACTCATACTTTTAGGAAACGGGCGCTTTCAGCATGGGAGGATAAGAGGTGCTGGCTAGAACACAACATATCTCTTCCACATGGACATCCTGACACAAACATACCACCACCCAAAAGAATTAAACTCACACTACCACATTCAGGAGACGTCTTAGCATAATCATCCTTAACTTAGTATTTTGATGTTGATTTCTGTAGATAAACATTGTTGTTTTATGTATCGCATGAGATTGTTTTTTCCTTGTGAATATGTGTCCACATCTGTACATTCCCCATGTGATGACTTTTCCACTGAAAGACATTTTTCCTATCCCTGTATATTTCCACCCTTCACGAAGTAAAAAGACTTTTTGTATATAACAATGTTTATTGAAGTGCGCTCATGTATATATTTTCAGTGGATGTTGTATAAAGTCTATTCCTTCACATTCATGTACATATTTCAATAAATGTTGTATAAAGACTTCACTTTGTTTTCCGAAACACTAACGTTATGAGGGATTTAGTATCTTTCACATGGATGCACTCTTGTAAACCATTGGTAATTTTGATAGCAATAGAGGGTATAGTTTGTTTGACGACGGGATGATAGAAAATAGATTCAAACATCTTCTCGACTATTCCATATGAAGCGTCTTTATCATGAATGAAATCACGTAAAATGTATTCTTTTTTCTCACCAACAGAAATAGGTAGAATCAAATCACTTTGAATGTAAAGGTGCTGTTCATGTTTATCAAGTGTCATTGGTGTTTCTATACCAATCGTATGCGCAGCAGCAAACACAGTTTGTAGCATTGAAAAACCAAAGAGTTTTTTCAAATTTTTACTCAATTGACATTGAATGTCATCACCCAGTCTCAGAACAACGCGTTGATTTTCAATTGAAAACGAAATGTGGTGTGTCTTTACATCATATTTACTTTTCATCACATGCTTCAACTTCTGTTGTATATAAGGATTTACTACATGAATGAAGCTTTCAACTGTATGATATAGACGCGGCATTATATTGATAGCAACTTTAGATTCTTCATAAGACTGGTAAATTTTCTTGATGCGATCGCCATAGATGTCCACCCACCATTCATCATTAACTGAATCAGCTTTAGTGTGATATTCATGAGAAGCATATACCACACCGCTTCCAATAATAGGTGTATAATGTCTTACAAAATGACGCAAGGTTGGAGAGAAATAAACTGTAAGTTTGTCATTATATTTCTGAATAACCAACTTATTTTTGTCCGCCATAATTTTCTCTCCATACTTCTTACCCACAGTCTCATTCCATCGTTTTACTAACTCAATAAGTGATAAAGGTTGAACACCACGCTTTTTCAAAATGATGCGTTCTTCGCATTCTACAACATCTTCATCAAATATTTTAAATCTATAATGAAATTTGTTGATTCGATTTGAATAAACTTTCTAACATTTGCAGTAGCAATTGACGTTAGATGTAGTCCATGACCAAACCGAGATGCGGATAGAATTCACTATCCAACCTCAGCGTAAGACCTTTAGTAAAAGAATGAAAGCGGAGGAACTGTCTCCCACTCCAATGATAGATAGTAAACTCATAAGCTTTCTGATTTTTATTCTTCATGATGGAAGTATTACCACTGTTGAATGCCTTAATAATTTTCTCATTCCCAAATGGCTCATAAGAATCTGATTTTATCTGAATCCATTCATAGTTCCACTTTCCATCTGATGTTAAATTGTATGGGAACTGAAATGCATTATTCATCGTTATTCCATCATGGGTGCGAGGAGTCAATATCATTTCTTCCAAATCATTCACATTCTGAATATTGCTATCATAGCAAATACTAGAAACGCCAACCTCCCATTCACCTTCTAAATGCAGTGGGCGATTTAATTCTACTCGATAGTCTGATGGTTTATTTTTGGGAAATTTATTCATAGAAGCATTACTGGGCAAGTAGATTAGAAACGAGTCCTTATTTTCACTTTCCATATTATTCACATTGGAAAAATATATTAGCATACGTTTGCATTAACTCTTCATTCGGAAATGGAGTGTGATACTTGTCACAGCATCTTTATGAAAAGGAATCAACGCACCAGCATCGTCATAAATGGCAATATCAATTTGTGGGATGTAGTTTGATTTCAGCTTTGTATAATGCACTTTCTTGAAAGTATGCTCAGATAAAATACTGCAGCTCTTTGGCTGGTATGGTATCATTGCTAACAATGGAGCTTCAACATCTCCCACACGTACATCTTCACCAATATTGGAATATATCTGAAAATAGTTAATACGACGCGATAGCGACATGTCTGCGCTAGCTTTGGTTACAGTACCACTTTTAAAGATATTTTGGTCAAAACCCAAAATGTCCATTAGAGTTTTATCCATAATTAGTTCAATACCTTTTCCACTTATAGTGAGAGACAAAGTACCTTCTTTTTCAGAAAATGAAATATGTTGGTCATTAATCACTTCATTTAAATAATCTACAACCAATTTAACTGAAGTAATGATGCGAGGCATCAGCACTCTTGTTTCATGTAAGATACCACCGAAAGGCTCTACACACTTTCTGTATAAAGATACGCTCCATTCTGTATCAAATTGATTTGACCTTTCACATGGTAAATGTTGCATATTAAATTTTCCATGAACAGCTGCAGAATGATGTCGCAAGAACTGATGAAAATCTTTTGAACAAATTAATACTAGATCATCATCATTTAATTTACTTATTGCAATATGATTAGATGATTTAATATAAGTCAATGTTGCCACTTGTTTACCATCAACTCGAAGGAGATAATTAAATTTCTTCAATAATGTTTCAGGAGTCATGTTTGTCTTTCTTGGCTTAATCACAATCTTCTTCACCAACGTCTTCTCATTTTTTGGAATAAGATCTACATAATAAGCTTCCTCTCGATATATTAACTGTTTATGAGCACTTATGTGGTAATTAACGTTAAAATTATCATAGCTTGTCAAGGCGCTAGCGAGGTAACCTAAATCATTTCTTAAACTTGGACTTAAACCAACAATCCAATCTTTCTCAACTACATGATGTATATAAGTATAATCATCATTGTGTGGAGTAAATTGGGCAATATGTTTACACGCTTTATTCAAGAAATCATATATAAACTTTTTACATGATAAGAGATCTTTCTTTGGCCACTGTGGAATGTATACTCGGCAGCCCTTTTCACATTGGTAAGCAGCTGTACGTCTCATATTAATAGTCATCACCTCATGATCAAAAGTATAGACACAGTTGCTATAAACAAGTTGAGTGACACCCACTTCCCAATTCCCATTTAGCTGTTGTGCATGATCAATGGGAGTAGAAAAGAGTGCGGCTCGATTACTAGTAAATCTCTTTGTAGCCGCATTGCTAAGCAAAATATGATAAAACGACATTTTTATATTGCTAATCTGCAACTTTGCATAACATCATGAAGACTTGGATTTTGGACTCTCTACAATATATCAGAGTTGATCGTGATGGAAACGTACATTTCAAAAATTCTCATGGTCATACATCAAGAGGAATTACATTAACATGGCGACAATTTGTCAACCTCAATGATATCATGAGGGATTTGGAATATTTTGAAACATTAAGATTCATCTCCCTGGGTGATCAAGTTTGGCTTCAACATTACAGAAATGAAATTCAAATCTACCATTCTCATTCCGCAAACTGTTTCTCATTTCGCAAATACAATTGGGAGAAGTATAGAAGATACATACATCGCTCCATCATGACATTTATTCGTCGTGAGTTCATCGCCCTACTATGCAAATCTTAATCAGACATGACTATCACGCACCATGAGTTGGAAATTAGATTCCCTACAACGTATTGAAACGGATCATGATCGAAACGTCTATTTCAAAGATTCAACTGGAAATGTGAGAAGAGAGTTTGCTTTATCTTATCGCCATTTTCAATCTCTACATCATATCATGAAGGATTTAAAATACTTCTATATGAAAAGACATTCACGTATTGGAAATCGCATCTGGTTGCGCGTCAACAATCGGCGAATTCAACTCTATCATTCCCAACTTCATACTAACTTCACATTTCATCAAGGTAGTTGGGAAAAGTATAAAAGGAAGGTACATCGCTCAATTTACTCATTCTTTCATCATGAAGCGCCATCGCTACACCATCGTCAACATTCTCCGTCGCTTCAGACTCTACACCAAAATCGATCTCACAACATTACACCAACAGCTTCCAAACAGCAAGTATTACCCGGGTCGTCCTCAAATGTTAGTGGTGAAGATGAACAATTCACGGAATCTTCAACTCTTCCCAAATGGGACTGTACAGATTCTCGGCGCCCTTTCTCATTCATCGGCGCAGTCAATGCGCTTAGAGCTACAAAGACTACTACGTCGGATATGGAAGAGGGAGAGGTGTGTGATGTCGAATCTGACTGTGGACAATATGGTGATCTCTACTCAATTGAGTGACAGTCTATCATTTTTGAAGATTCGTACCAGCAGTTACAGTTTGTGTTATGAACCCGAACTTTTTCCTGCAGCTCTCATTAGTTGTTGGTTACCTGTGCATGTGGCAATCTTTCATAATAGTAAAGTGATCATTACTGGACTAAAATCTCATGTACAAGCAAATATGATCCTAGACTATCTCATTGAGTATGTACGTACCCAGCGGATTGTAAAATAAAAAACAATTTTTCCAACATGATGTTTTTATTTCAAATCATGATAGAACTTACAAATCATTTTTTCATTAGAGGATGGATTACATGAAAAGTTTTGAATAACAGATGCAAATCGAGATACATGTAAACGTCTTAAGATGAAGTACAGTACAAAAGCACCACACGTTGATGAAAGTGGATGTTGTAGTATGCGTTCATTTCGCTGATATTGACGCGTATGTTTTCTCAACCACTGCTGTGTTGGTATATTTGGAGGTTGAGCAAGAGAGTCAAATAGTTCACCACGTCGGTCTTCTCCAATAAAGATCGCTTTCCAATGCTCACCGCCTAAATTCTGTGAATGAGTGTTTAGCACAATAAAGATGGGATAGTGATTTACTGCAGGTGGTAAGGTATCGAGTGAATAGACATTATCGAAAGCTTTCAACGTCGCTTCGTCTGCATTACGCTGCACTTTAGTCTTAATATCGTCAGCAGTCAACCAACTCATTAACGATTATACTGAAGAATCACGTCACGATACTTTGTAATTTCAATATTTGAATCGAAGACTGCATAAATTAATACATTGATCGTCTCAGGTAGTGTTCTTTTGAACGTCAAATCCAAACGAATATTATGAGGCACGTTCGCTTGACGATAGGGTGCACTAATATCGCTGTCAGCAGTCAAATCAAATGCATAAATAGTATATCCACTCTTAAACTCTTTCATAGTCAGTCCGTTGGTGTCATCCGTATTGTAAAAGCCAAAAACATCCATAAAATCAACATAACTGCGCATAAATTGATCCGAAGCAAAATCTGGTTTGTAGGGTGGACCAGGATGACTCACACCATTTACACGTAAAGCAATTTCACTTAACTGATTGTGTTTAAAATTGAAAGGATTCTTCTTTATATTACCATTAAATGCATCATTTTCAACCATTGCCACCATGAGGAGCTTCGGTGCTTCCGATGGAAAGAGGCCATCTTTCATGAAACTCTTTTGATCTTTCGGAATTGTAAAGGTGAGAAGCTTTGTATGCTGAATGGGGTAAATGGCATTTTGGCGGTTAAGGCCTTCAGCATGCCCTCTAATGACACTTGGATTCGGTACTACTCGACGAATGTAAAGTGCAATATCTTCCACATGAATTCTAAAATTGTCAACTTTAGCAAATGCATTCAGCGCAAATTCAGGCTTATTCAATGTCAGCTTGAGTCGCATGCTGGTATTACACAGTAAAAACTTTGACTGTCTAAAGAAGTCTAAATTCAGCGGACCATATAGCTGACATACTCTACTATCTTTAATCATAGCAGATCGCTTTACAAAGCCACTGTTTGTTTCAACATCAAATTTTCCTGCTTCATCTCTGTACCATCCCATGGCTTCCATATGACTTTTTTGTGCTGCTGGATGAAACTGTGATACATGATTGAAATATGATTTATAGGGATAATCGCTTTGACCACCTTCCACTTGCTGCTCTCCAATCGTTAGAGAAACATCACGAAGTAATGTAGTCAATGGTAAATTGTTCAGTCCAACTTTATGTGCATCGTCAATAGCAGTTCCATCTGCTTGCTGAATTCTAAACCTCAAATCAAGCATCGCATAACTCAAATCTATGTAGTCATCACTACCACCAGGAATAACAAATTCAATGGGGCCAGCATTCTCAGCTGTTCGAGGATGATAATCTACAATACTTGAACTAAGAATATCTGTCTGTATGGCTTGTTGATCGAACAAACAAAAACCGAAAGTTTTACACTCCATGATTAGAAGTTATAGCAGCGTCGTCGTTTAGCGCCTGATGAATGATTAGAGCCTCTGCGACGTTTGCGTGAATGCCTTTTGACTGAAGATCGCACCTTACCAGCTCCGCGATGTTTCCTCCTTCCTTTATTCATTCGTTTAGGTGATTTCTTTCCTTGAGTAACACCAGCAATGGTCTGCTTCAATGTTTTTAAACCGCGTTCCTTCCCACGATTCAACAAACTGCTCTTAAAACTTCTACCTCTGGAAAGATCACTAGCAACATCACCAGCAAAGCCAACGGCATTACTTAAAACATTTCGTTTTAAAGATCTACCGACATTGGATATGAGAGGTGCTACAACAGATTTCAGTGCACCAAGTATGCTACCTCCACGTTGGCGGCGAGCACCGATGTAAATTTGTCCTCCGCCACTTACATAGGAGGGTCGTGAATAAAATGAGGCAGTTGGATTCATAGCTCAAACCCTAAACATTGTTAGTTACAACTTTGCATGAATCACTGTCGATCACTTAGATGAAAGATGTCGGCACGACGCATCCAAGAGTTCATACTTGAAGGATAACCAGTCCATTTAACAAGACACCATTCTTCACCTTGCCGTTTTTTACATCGAATGATTTTCTCTACCAAATATGTTTCACTTTCAGTGACTACCTCAATCTCATCGCGGTAAAAGCTACCCTCAATTTCTTCATTATCGTAATCTTTCAACTTGTAGGTGGTCGGAGAGTCTTTTTGATTAATCCTTGATACTGTAAATACCTCCTCTGTCCAATTCGGAAGGTACCCTTTAGCAAAAACACTTTTCACTTTTGAGATACGAACTTTATCGCCAATTTTCACATCACTTTTCACATGAGTGCGTTTACGTTGGAATGATTCGCGCACTTTATCTACATTGTCAGCATTTACATCTACTGGTCTGAGTCCAATAGAACGATGGATAGAGTGATTGTAGGCATGGAGTGTATCTTGTAGAACCTTTGTCCAATTTTGTGTCAAGTTGGCAGTAAAATGTCGCCACAAGCGATTTTTTAATGTGCGATTAAAACGTTCAACGAGTGCAGCTTTATAAGCGCTCTTTACACTAAACAACTCAATGTCATGCCTCTCAAATAATCTTGTCACATGCTGATTTTCAAACTCTTTTCCTTGATCACTCTGAATTCTTTTTGGAATGCGACCTTCTCGAAAAATTGTTTGGAATGCTTTTGCTACTCCTTTCCCTTCTTTAGTTTTTAAAGGTTGAGCCCACGCATAACGCGAGAAAATATCAATGACGGTTAAAATAAAATTATTGCCCGAGTTATGTTTTGAAATGGAGGCAACATCGCACAAATCTGCTTGCCACTGTTCATCGATGTCATGAACAATATAATGGCGGGTGCGGTACTTCTTTTTCGCTTGTTTGTGGAGTGTATAGGTAGCCTGACCCTTTAACCATCGTTTCACTTGTGATTGTGGAAGACCACTCGCTTTTGATAATTTCTTGATAGATGCAAATCCTGCCGGATGTTTTACATCATAATAGATTGACTTCAAACGTTCAGTCGATGACGGCTGACTGTTTTTTCCTCCTTCTCATCTTTTTTCTTTCTTGCCTTTCTACATTTACAACAACTGCAGCATTTAGCTTTAGCGGTTTTGCGATCGTGTTCACATTGCTTAGGGGTTTCATTATGAGAGCTGGCGCAGCAAGTGCAAGTGACAACGACATTCACCTCTGGCGGCTCATTACATGGCAAGCAACACATCTGCTTCATATTAATAGTCTGAGAACATGTATTTCCTAGGAGGAGCTGTTTTACGTTTTCCTTTTACCAGTTTTAGTGGCGATGTAGATCTACGTCGAGTTCTTCCTCTTGTTTGCTTAGTGAGTGTGGGAGGGGATGTAGCAGGTGACGTCTTAAACCAATTTTGTTGGCATTTTCATCGCCTGAAGCATTGGAGTAGTAGCCACTGTTGAATCAAGTTCTTTCAATGTCTCATTATTTAAAGCAAATTTTGGCACATTATGCTTTTTCAATAGTTTAAGAAAGTATGACCAACCAGGTGGAACATAGCCCTGACGGCGCTTTCTACGTGTCGCATACTGAATCAAGTCTTCATAACGTGAAGCATCAATCACTTTATTTTCATCTGTAATGATTTCTCCTCTATCATTTACATTGAGATGGGGTTCAATACTGTTGAAAAGAGATATGGCATGTGCGCGAGATGCTAAAGGTGTAGCAGTCGATACAGAGTCACGCATCTTATTCTTCAAGTTTTTCAATTGCTCAACAGTTTCCGATTGTAATAATACAGCACGATGTGGATCTTTGATGTGAACATTTTGCTGATAATCTATTTCTTTCCTATACATTTGATTTGCAAGAGGTTGCTTTACTTGCTGCATGGCAGTCAATTGTACATATTCATCCTGAGGAATAACAATCATGCGAGAATAAGAACTCATAGTTTGTAGATAATCATGGGAGTTTTCAAAATATCACTTCGAAATCTAAATTCTTCCGGACACTCTTGCGTAAAGTCAATGAATAAGTAACCGTATGGTTTTTCAGTAGCTGCTTGAAAAATTTCAATTAAGGCTTTTGATCCTCTGGGTGCAACTTGTCGCGCTAAAATTTCAAATTGACTTTTATCTCGCGGATTCTTGAAAATAGCATAATAGTGTGTATTCAGGTTTCGTGTACGAGCTTCTTTTCCATCAGGAAACAAATTTTGTGTAATATAGATGATAAAACACCTTTTATGGTGTGCTGCGCGAGTGAACATATCTGTAACATCTTTTGAATTCTTACTTTCTTTTAATAAATCATCCAATACAACAACATCATTAGACTGAAGTTTATCCACTGGAATAATTCCTTCATGTCGAATAAAGTTGCGACTTTGCAATTCCTGAAACAGCGACGGTTGATAAATACCATAACACCAAATCACTCGATTGATAGGTTCCTTAAACAACTCCCTTCTTTTATCCAATAAATTCAGCGTGAAAACAGTTTTACCTGCATGAGATGGACCTGATACAGTCAGAACTTTATCACATTGAAGTCTGAAATCCATTTTATTACTTTGAGACTCAACATTTGCATAATTAACGCTTAGAGCCAAAGATATTTCCCAATAGGTTGCCCACGGCAGGAGCTATCATTGGAAGTATTGCTGAAAGGAAACCGCCCTTTTGTGTTAGAGTTTTCCTCTTTCTTTGAAGGGCGACTTTAGGATTGGAGATGAAACGCAATTTCGTAGCATATCGCTTAAGTAACTTTCGTTGTTTTGGCGCTAATTTCTTCGTCCTCAACTTCCTCACATGAGAAATAATTTCACAAATGAATTTATCGTTAGCATGTCGTATAGCATTGTATCGCTGATTTGCTTTCATTCGTCGGAGAGCTTGAATGGCTGAAGAAAACTTTTGACTTTTACGTTTCGTCATTTTACGTTTCGCCATTTTCCGTGTTAGTCTTTGCTAAAACCTATCTTTACCACATTTGCATAGGTACTAACTATTGCGACATAAGTGACACTCGAAATGAGCAATGTCACAGTGGTTACATTGGCAAAGTTGAATGCAATTACGTATGAAACAGCGTTGACAAAAAGCATGCTTACATCTCTTGAAGATGCGCTTTTCATTTCCATCCTTTCGCTTACATACATCGCAACACATAGTTTCACCGTTACTGATGTCTATAGCAAGTCTTTTTGAAGATATGAATTTGCTAGCCTTTTCTAAATAATAGACGCATGTACAGAAGGAATATACTTCGAGAGTGAGCAGACATAGCTCGAAAACCAGTTGTGCTACAATCAAGTACCACTGCATTTTCAATTTTTCTTTATGGAAAGTTGAATGTGAATATCTGAAATCGCTTCAATCACTAGACTGCTACCATGATGGTTAAATGCGTTAAGACGTTCAGCAATTTTTATCATATGTCTTTTAAAAAATTCTTGGGGGTGATCTACCACTTCCATTGAATAAGAAGCAAAATGGAAAGAGCGACTTTCCACCTCTTCCTTTCCAAAATGACTAAACTTAATTTTCGCAACTAATCGCGCCATGATAATGCTATCAGAGAATGTATTCATTAACTCTAGAAATAGAGTGCTAGCATCATCGACCACTGCTTCGATGTCGGTCTCATCTTTATGAAAATTTATCACATAATCTTGAACAGCTCCTTTTAAACTTTGCCTATGAAAACGTAATGTTCCGCAGTCGTTTGAGAAAGACATGATCGCCCTTTATCTAACCCATCCATTGCATGAAAACAACAACTCTTCTCATAGTAACATTTATTGAATAACGGTAACAAGCATGCATTATAAATCAATGGTTTGAAAGAGATAAAATAGATACAGCTGATAACTATCATACAGCGAGCAATGATAACCATACAGGACTTTGGCAGTGTTGAGGTAAGGAGGAAAGAAGCATTGGTTATGAACGTAGCTACTACAACGAACAGACAAAATAGGAACACACAAATCCTTAAAACGTTTCGTGACTTCATGATAATGTTGATTCACTCTACTATCCCAAGGCGGGAGCAAAATATCATCAATGATTAGATTGGGAAATACTTTCCTCTCCTTACCAGGATTATTACAAAAGATGCGTATAACATTGAAAGCAGCTAACCATCGTTTAAAGTCAATAAGAAGAGCACTCTCACAAGAAAAGCCATAGTCTTGCAAATATTTCAGATTAAGTCCATGAATGTGTTTTCTCGCCCATTGATCAACATTGGGATCGCAGTTGGCATGTTGATGATAGACACTAACAATCTGATATGTCCAATTGTTCATAGCAATAGCACTGAGCTCCTGTACAGGTTCACCCTCACAATCCATAAAAATGATGATAGAAGCCTAAAACGGAAATTTACACATCTAAGGAAACGTTCTATAACATATTACAAAATGAAGAATTACATCGATGCTTTTCACGACAAAATACACAAATGATATGATGGCAACGAAGAAGTAAAATGTATCTAATAAGACCACGTCTACGACACTCAAAGCACATAAGCGAATTGTCATAGGGTAGAGTTAGGAAAGGACTAGCAATTCTCCTTCTTTGATTTGCGTTTTGATGTAGCATTCTTCTCCGACTTGCGCTTCGTACCACTGCTGTTAAGGATTTGATCAATTATGTCGTCCACGTTGGGTGGTTTCGGAATATATAGGATGGATTCCATATGCATGGAGAGAGAGGCTATTTTATTATCCTTGTGTCGACCATAATATAGCCCATTCACTTTGAAAAGGATATCCCAAGTACCTTCTCCGAGCTCATCACATCTGATGGGTATTGAATGATCTCCATCCTTCTTATAGTAAGTACACCAATGTGATACCGGTAGGCAAATGTGATTACCATCCCAAATCTTTCTATAGGGAGTATCCTTGTCATCTCTCGCCTTCCACTCTTGAGCAAGAGGAGTAGGAATGTCCATATTTAATGTCACGTACTCCTCAATAATATCAAGTTGGTGGCGAATGTACGGACTCACGGGGATCAGTATGTAGTCCCCATACTGATTGTGCATTATCTTGACATCCGTGGAAGGGAGCATTCCCGTTTGGAGTACTACGCTATGATCATCATAACGCAAGGCTTGTTTAAATTTACGCTGTAGCGGTGTAGGATTATGTACCTTGGATGTTTCTTCCACTGGCCTCAGTTGTAGATGATCTGACCGTAGCGAACCTTGTAACGTTTGACCGCCATTTTGTCCTACTAGTGCAGCAGATGGAGTAGATGCCTGAAAATGAAAAAAGATTGTATTAAGTTTACGTTCAAGGGAGGAGAGGGAGGGAAGTAGCGACTTACCATTTTAGTTGGATAATAGAACAGGGAACTAGAGAGAGAGAAAATGTGCGTCCGTCACTCGTGTGATTCAACGATGGAATGATTCTCACTGTGGAAGGCTCGCTATTTATAAAGAAATGCTTGATTCTCATTGGATGATGATCCTCATTGGACAATAACATCAAGCTGATTCCAAATCTAACTCTGTCGTTTTTCGCCAATGTCCCAAAATCTTAAATGGCGTCTCACATCTAAACGAAGACAGATAGGAACAAGCCGATTCTTTCACTGAATTTGTCTCACTCTTAGCTTTCAAACGAGCTATCGCACGACAAAATCCGTCCACTGGAAGCCAAAATCGAAGCAAGCTGTCCAGAGGGGGGGGGGACGTCAGTGAAATTTGATGAAAAATGTTTTGGTGACGGTCCCAGGTCGAAATTCCACACTTTGGAAAATTTTCAAAATTTTACCCATACAAAGTCACTCTGACACTTAGGATTTTTTCAGGTGAGCGAGCTCCGACCTAAAATCTTGTAACCGCTCTAACTTTTGAACGAAGACAGATAGGAACAAGCCGATTCTTTCACTGAATTTGTCTCACTCCTAGCTTTCAAACGAGCTATCGCACGACAAAATCCGTCCACTGGAAGCCAAAATCGAAGCAAGCTGTCCAGAGGGGGGGGGACGTCAGTGAAATTTCAAAATTTGATGAAAAATGTTTTGGTGACGGTCCCAGGTCGAAAGTCCACACTTTGGAAAATTTTCAAAATTTTACCCATACAAAGTCACTCTGACACTTAGGATTTTTTCAGGTGAGCGAGCTCCGACCTAAAATCTTGTAACCGCTCTAACTTTTGAACGAAGACAGATAGGAACAAGCCGATTCTTTCACTGAAATTGTCTCACTCTTAGCTTTCAAACGAGCTATCGCACGACAAAATCCGTCCACTGGAAGCCAAAATCGAAGCAAGCTGTCCAGAGGGGGGGGGAGGTCAGTGAAATTTGATGAAAAATGTTTTGGTGGCGGTCCCAGGTCGAAATTCCACACTTTGGAAAATTTTCAAAATTTTACCCATACAAAGTCACTCTGACACTTAGGATATTTTCAGGTGAGCGAGCTCCGACCTAAAATCTTGTAACCGCTCTAACTTTTGAACGGCTGCTCCGATTGACTCGCAACGAAAAATGCGGTCGAGCAGTGTTTCATCCTCTTTCCAATGCAAGTCGAACGAACAAAATCCGTCCACTAGAACCAAAGTTAGATCAAAGGGGGGGGGGACGTCAGCGAAAAATTTTTATCTCCGATTGCTTTCAAATTCACCATACAGATGCAGAATTTCACGCTGAATCCGAATCTGACCTCCGTTTTCACATCCGAGGCTTCGTTTGGACACTACACACCAAAACATCCCACAGTTTAACCAAGACAACCTAGACGGTCGCCCAGGTCAACCTAGACGGTCGCCCAAGTCCACCAGGCGGTCGGACACAGACACCCGAGACTCACACACTGGCGGACCAGAGGGGGGGGGGACGGCAGCAGAACCTCGACGGCACATCACGACACTGGCGGACCAGAGGGGGGGGGGACTCAGACACGACGGCGGCCATCTTGCGCTATCTGGTGTTCGCCGTTTTCTTACTACTCTTTAGGTACTATCAATTTCAATAAATTCATGTGTTGCTTACCGAAGCAAAGATTGGAAGAAATAGACGCGCGATTGTTACGCGATATGATTAAAATAAAAAGGAGCAAGGATCCAGAGGAAATTAAAGAACTTAAGAAACAGATAATTGAATATAATAACTTAACTGAGCAAGAACTTAACAAACTTCAACGTTGTGTGAAAATCTTTATTAGGAAACATGATGAATGCCCGATCGGGGGAAACCCAGAGGACGTATGTCCGATACATCAATTTTTCAAAAACCTTGGATCTTTTAATCATTTCGAAAAGTAAACTTAAATAAGCACATAATTCATCAGGATTTCGTTGCATATTTTCCACCAAACTAATTTTAAATAACTAAAACAAACCACTCTGCTTAAAACATCACGCGGAATACCTCACTGCTTCTTTACAAAAATCCTAACAACTGAAAGTGTTCGTAAGTATATCCAACGCTCCCCCCTCTATGCCTATCCAGAGATCTAAGCAACTAGGTGTCTCTACAAAACGACCATGACAACCAAGCAAACCTTTACAAAAACCCATTGTAATGAAATGTCTATCAAACACATGAAAACACGTCTTTCCAAATGGTGCGAGAATTTTAAAACCCCTAGCAATATGTGCAAATAAAATTATGAAATTGGCGGAATTACACATGACAATGATTCTAGAAAAGAATACCAATGAATGGAAACTCGTATTTTAGATAACGATGTTCATTCATTAGCATTTGATCTACAAAAGTATAATAATGTTAGAAAGAATTAGTTGCAAATTTAACTACTAATTTAACGATCCACCGCTTTTAACATTAAACGGTTGATAAGAGTGTAACAAGAAGACCACAATAATATTCATTCGCATACTTGATTTATGGCCTATAGAAACTATTTAGAAAATCTGTTAAAGGTGAAGAGTGTCACAAAATATAAGACATTAACAATCTACCATTTTGTACACTTCTACATCAATAATACAACACGTATTTTCCTGGGTGCTACGCGAGTGGTTTTGCCCCAGGTCATAAAAATAATTTACTAGATTTAATAAAGAGTATAAAATCATTAAGACAAGAATGCCCTCTGTAAAAGAAAATTAAAAACATAAACTACTCGACCCAACGAAATGAATTCTTAATGGCATTTTCGATGCAACATCTTTATATTCCATCAGCTATGTTATGACGAGTCACATTCAGAATACCCTAAAGCTGGAATCTGCTAGAAAAATTTAGACAAGACAAGAAGAAACAGACAGTAATTATATCAATTTAACACATCAATCATTTCGGTCCTAAAACTAGGAATATTCACAGTTTGTGTTTCATTAATCCTGATGAGATGTTTTTTCAACCAGTTCCTAGCGAAAGAATAAGGTAAAGAATGAAAACAATTGCAATCAAGAAATAATAAGGTTTAGGAATGAATTTGTTTATGAAGTATTAACTTCTGTAGATATACAAGAAATTGTTAGATCGGCGGGAAAATATTTAACTATTACAGATTAATATATTTATGAAGAAAATTATCACTATTTCACCTTTTCGCAAATACATTGAAAAGCTCTTCAATTTAAGAAAAAAATATAAAAATAGAAGGAAACACTGTTAGCGATGATGTTAATTAAATTATGTAATGAATTCACTATAGTGGAAAAACCGTAATCAAAAAGACATAACCACTAAATTATCATTTATGGGAATGAGAATACATTGAGAAAAAATTTCACTCAAGAAGTAAAAGATTTTGAAAAAGTAAATGATGAACAATTCTTAGTGAAAGTAGAAATGGAAGACGATGAGTTTCTTAAAGCTAATATTGTAAAAGATGGGAAGACGTCATTCATGCCATCACACTTAGGTTCTTTCATTCTTTCTCACCTAGAAAGAATCATGAACAACTTTATTTTAGAAATAATGGTTTTAAAGAAAAATACATTCATTATACCGATTCAGTAACAGCTGACACACCTGTAATATTGAGAAAGAACAATTTATTATTTATTTCTAGAATAGATAGTATTGTAGACAACTATGAAATCAATCCGTTTGAAATTAATGGTGATATGAAAGAAATTTCTTTAGTTGATAATTTAGAAATTTATACTCATAATGGATTGGAGTAAAAGTAAAAAAAATTATTAGGCATCTTACGAATAAACGCATTTTATCGAATAAGAACAAAAATGGGAATAGTGAAGAAGTTACTGAAGATCAGTCATTGTTAGATGAAATGAGTAATGAAATAAAGCCACAAGAATTAAATATAGGAACACAAATTTTACTACATAATAAATTATTTTTTACACGACAATAACAATCACAATTGAAACAAATTTTATATGATATTTATATTCACGTACACGAGCCACCTAATTTAATATGTAAACGTGCATTTATAGAAGGATTCTTTTTAGGCGAAGGCTCTGCTGGAATCTATAATTACCAATCGCGAATCAAATATTGTTGTACTTTAAATAAACCAAGATCTTAACCTCTTAATGAAATTAAAAACAATATATTAATCAAGCTTATACACAATGATTGTAAAATATATGATACAATGAGATCATCTAAGATTGTATACAAACTTAATTTTTCAAAAATCCAAAACAGATATGCTAGATACTTTAGTGAAAATTATTTATAATCAGTTTAAAGAAAAACACGCGTTCCTTGGTATGTTCTAAGTTGCCGAATATCATATTAGATATTGTTCTTTGTTGGATTTTATGCAGCTGATGGAGAAAAGAAAATCATACATTACGAGAACATATTACACCCATGATTCGCTTTAGTCAAAAAAACAAAGAAAGCTTTAGTGGGATTATACAATTTAGCATCATCACTTGGTATGAATTTAGTCGTAGAAGAAAGACAAGATAAACCATTATGCTTTAATGCATATTCAAGTTAAAAATGATATAACCAAAGAATGTCACCCACTGTTAAGATATTTAAATAATAAACCACAATATGTTTACGAAATTGAAACAGAAGATGGCACATTTAATGTGGTTTTCCATTGATTGTAAAAAACACTGATTCCATCTACATTTCCAATGAACTCTTCAATAAATTAGATGCGGCTGGATATGTTGGCGGGGAATTATGCAAGGGAAAAATGATTATGGTAATGGGGAAATTATATATGGATTGTTTATCGCCCCAAAATAAAATACTGCATTACTGTAGATGAACAATGGAGACTTAGAGAAAAGAAAAAATTTAAGGTTTATACAAAAAATAAAGTAAAAGTAGAAGATTTCATTCAATTATACCATGGGGAAACATTGACAACAATTGTTAATAAACCATGGAAAAGATCTTTAGAAACTGGTATTAGTATTCCTGATAAAAATAATGACACTGAAGAAAAAAGATTCACTGGTAAAATAAATATTCTTAAACGTCAAGCACCTAATGCAAATGGTATTATGCTCCCCCATAGCGGAGAAGATGTTCAAGACGAAATATTTCAACGAATAAAAAAAGAATGTAATATAATTGAATACAATGATAGTGAAGACTGGGAAGAAGGAATTATAATCTCGTGATTATAGCCATCGAGGCGAAGCATAGTCACGTGACAAATCTTCTATTGTCTTTCAGTCGGGGCAAAGCCCTCGAGGCGGACACTAGTCAGAGAACAATTGTTTCGATAACTCTATCATGTACTTTTTTATCAATATTGACTGTGATAAAACCATAGTCGTTTGCCCAAGCATTGTTACACGATTGTTTAAATTCATCTTTATCTCTTATACATAAGTCTCTTAACAAATCACTTAGGTTTTCTTTGGTTGATTTCGAAAAGCATAAAAATATTAGCATTCTTTCTAACAACACTTCCATCTAATGAATACATACTTTGTGTCAAATAAAAAACACTACAGTTATTATGTCTACCTCTTGTAAAATAATTTCTCTGAACTGCCTGATTTCTGTCATTAACACAATCATCAAACACGACACAATGTTTTTCGTTTTATTTAGTTTACTAGGATCTTGCATATTCCCACTATCATCTATTAATTGTATCGATATGTGTTTATTTTTATTGGGTTTCTACTAGTTGTTTTTTTTTCGCTGCTTCTTCACACCAGGAACTTATTTCTTCTTCATACTCCGATTTTTCATATTCTTCAAACAGTGAAGCTATAGCTGATTTTGTAAGATTATTTTCAAAACCATATTTCAAAAATTGATAAATAGGTTGTTCTGCTGTTGTTGTATAAATGATAAGATTGTTATAATCCAAAAATTTGGGTGTCGTGAGAATTTTAAATAATAGATATGTTTTTCCACAACCTGATCTTCCACAAAATAACTGATAAAACTTTATTTGACAAGTTATGATGATGATTGAATTTCACTTCTTGTTTATGGATATTTTACACAACTGCTTTCACTGATTTTTTAGTCAATATTTTTTTAATTATACCTCCCGAACCAAAAGATCTATCATTATTTCTTCACATCCAAAATTTTTTTCCTTTCCTTTCTCATCTGTTATTCTAATTGTAATTGAATTAATTGTTTTTCTTGTAACAGGGAAATATATTAATGATTTTGGGATTACATTCAAACTGTAACCAATCGGAACTGTAAATGCTGGATAACTGAAGATATTATTTGACAGCTTTCCATTAACATAACCACCTTCTATAATATCGCACTGAACGTTGATTGAATTTATTTCAGTTACTTTAGGTATATTTTCACTTATATGAAAACCTTGTGCATAGAGTTGCTTTTTAAATCCTAATAGTCTTGATAAAGATTTGTCAATATTAAAATCAACTTGATGATCTTCATCTAAAGTAAGAGAAAATTTATTTACTGCTGGTTCAACTGCGAAATGTAATTGTTTCTTGTCTTTAAATTGAATGCCTAAATGTCTTTTTATTTCATTGGAAATCGATTCAACTTCATAAGATCCAGGAAGAAAAGTTAATTCTTTCCAAGTTTTACCTTGATCATTAGAATATTTCAATCGGTCATTTACATCTTTGATAATATTTTGTATAGTGTTAAATGTTGAAAAACTAGTTAGTGCTACTTCATAATGTTTGTCTTGTTCTAAGTGAATAATAGGATCTAAATGACAGGTATGGGATGAAGTAGTTGTTATAAATTTTAATGTCGTACTAAATTTTGATGAGGTTAAAATCTCGGTTAAATTTTCTAAATGCTTATTAATTTTTCTAGTTCTGCCGAAGACATTTTTAACTAAATTTATAATTCGAGAAATATTTGTAGTCTTGCTCACTTATAATTTTCTTTTCTAATAGTTTATCTAAGATTGCCTGTATTTCGTTAAAACTGGAATTTAATGCCCTTCATTGCTCGCAGCGATAAAATATTAAATCTAATTTAGTAATTCTTGTGGATCGTCGGTAAGGAAAACCGTGTCACTTTTAGTCCTGTTTTCCTGTTTTTTGGGTAACAGTTGGATAATAAGTGTTCTAATTGTATAACGCTTAAGAGTTTCCCCAGTTCCAACCTTGTCTAACATAGTTTTGTATTTCAGTAGATCATCACATGATATTTATCTAACTTCGCTCCTCTTAATAAATCCACGAAATTTCTGTCTAAACTGAAAGCTGCTTTGTCTGGTGTAAAAACTAAACTTTCTTTAGGATTTATAAATAATTCTTCTCCACCTAAGAAAAATCTAAGAGATGGCTTTCCATCTATAAATGAAGTAGAATGTTCAAAGAGCATAGATTTGGGTAATTTCTTTTCTATGTTTGCTTCTAACAAACCATAATCATCCATGATGGTTTTCTGCACTGGATCCGCGATATCAATTCGTTTATCATGAACTGCAAGTTCTTTCTCAAGAATTTTGAGGGGTGCAATAGTTTTTTCAAAATCAGTTTCACTTGGTCAGTTAGTGCATATTTTTTCTAACATATCGGATTGAACGCCAGCTTGTAGCATTCGATATTGTCTATATTTTTTCTCATAATATTTTTCTGTTTTATTAATTCTTCTAGTTGTTTTATTTTTGCCTCATTTGACTCATTTGTATCATTATTTTATAAGATAATATTTGAATTTTGTGGTAGCATAGAGGTACAGCAAAAACACTGCACCAAAGGTGCTGAGACTTGAAGAGTCAATTTTACTGATGTTCTAACGTTTTTAATAAAGTTCTTATTTCTTCTAAAAAAGCTTCATTGTTTACTTTGTCTTGAGGTTTAACAGGAATTTTAGTTGCTTCTCTAGCTATTTGGTCAAATTTTTCAATCTCATCTAACGTAATAACATTGTCATCACACACTCTCTGGAAGTAGTAATGTAGTTTATCATATACTTCTTTGACATGTGCATGTTTCTTAGTTAAGGATTTTCGTTTCTTAGACATTACAGATTTATCTATCACTGTTGCAAGTGACGTTGTGAAGACACCTGTGCCTGTTAAAACAGTAGCGACAACAGGAATTGTAAGAACGCCAGATGAAATGACAATAGTGAGAGCGCCTAAAGAAATTGTTAAACATATACCAACGCCTTGTGTCACATTCTTAGCTATGGTCCATCGTTTTCTTAATTTATTATAATGTTCTAGTTTAAGTAATAATTGGGCTTCCTTATCTTTCATGTACCTGACTCTATCTTTGTGTTTTGCTATATCCATTTCATATGATAATGAAGGATATAAGGGGGCTGATGGTTCTTTTGTTTTTACATCTTCCATTTTTAAATGAATATTTTTGTTCATGGGTCATACTTTAAGGTACTTTCCTATTTTTGTATTTTTCCCATTTTTCCCATTTCCATATTTCAAGCAGGTTAGAGTAGTATAGGGTATAGGATTCGGCGCATCGCTTCGCTCAGCACCGAATCCCACACCTAGGTAGATACAAAAAATGAAAAAATACAAAAAAATAGGGTCCTCCTGAAATTTATAAAAAAACAGCTAAAATAGATACAAAAAATGAAAAAATACAAAAAAAATAGGGTCCTCCTGAAATTTATAAAAAAACAGCTAAACCCTATACTACTCTAACCTGCTTGAATGCCAAGCCACCAAAAACAACGAAAACTTCCGAAATAACAAACTTAATTGCGGACTTCAACATTTCCAAACTAAAACAGTGATAACCCTTGTACGTTTTACCAGCGAAAAAAGTTTTATTAAAACCAACGCAAAGAAATTTCCTCGACGTGGAGTTAAAAACTAGCTCCAGCAAGCTAAACAAATGTGCACATATGTCTTCATGATTGAGGTTAGTGTACAATGTAGACTAATCGAAGTTCAATCGAATCCTTGAATTGAAAAGACATTATTTTTATTATTTGCAACGTTCAAAAATTCTTCAGTAGACTTTATGCTCCAAAAACATCGGAAGCCACTCTTCTTCTGTATTGTTTCACAATAAAGTTTAAAAAAGTCTCTTATTAAGGAAAGACCCTTATTAAGAACAACTGACAATTGTGAACTCGTACACTTGCGCGCTCCAGCAATAAATCTAAACTTATACGGTGACTTATGAAGCTTCGGAATACAAAACAATTTAGGCAACATTTTACAATCATCCGAACAGTTTATACCAAATGACTTACTTAGAAATTGTTGATATACAATTTCTTACATATAACAGCAAAATTATTAGCCGCTTTATCGACGGGCACAATGACAAAATGATCATGCATACGTTTAATGCTCTCATCAAGTGATCTAATAGACGTAAACTTTCTTTCGAATACATTTTCACAATACTTTAGTCTTTTTATACGTTTACAAATGAGGTCTATTATCTCACCCTCCCAATCATCGAAACGATCACGATCAATCAACTTGTGTGTCAAGACCCACGCCGATAAAATGTCCAAAGTGTTTACTTTGGACATTTAATCGGCGTGGGTCTTAACACAAGTCACCAAGTCAGCTTTAACCTTATTCCATGGCAAAAATTGAGGAATACGAAATTTACACCCCGTGCCATGACATTCCTAAGATGAACATCATCTATCACATCCAAATCACCTGTAACAATATGATGGAAAGGAGCGTAAATAAAATCGGGTCTACTAGAACAAATACAAGCAGAAGTTGAAATATTAGACATGTCGGACAACGACAAACTCGATAATAATCTACTGTAATTGCAAATACGCAACGATATCGGTTTCACAAGTTTGTAAAATATTGTAAAAGATTGTAAATCGTTATTTGTCATTGTCAGCGTATGAACTTATTATGCTTATTCATTGGTTGCAGCTGCGCAAAATCATTCCTATTCAAAAAGCACATGCGAGTGGCTTACATCAATGACCCTTGATTTAAGGCATCGCTACGCCGACATTTGCTGTCATTTAATCAAGATATCAAAAGTTGAGAATTTTCAATTTACTTAGATGCATAAAGCTTCGAAACGGCTATTTTTTCCTTTCTAAAAAGTCGTCAGATCATTAGACATGCCAACTCACTTCGATCACTCGGTATCCGCCCATCGTTTGAATTTGATGCTTCTCTGGTTAGATATTTCAGTAACCGCTGAAAGTCCCTCCTCAGTCCCATTCGGTTTATGAAGTCCGTCTCCTCTGCACTGTCTGTAAGAGAGAACGCTTGGCTTTTGAGAAATTTCAGGCTAGCGGAGAAAGAGAGAAAGCTTTGATTCGGATTTACACCATCACAGAACTCCTTTATTCTCTAGAGTTAAAGGAGAAATCAGGATCCGCTTCACTCAAGTTAGATTTCTCATTGATCAATTTGAATTCTCTTGTATAACCTGCTCTGCTAGATGCATTAAAGCCGAATTCCAAAATCGAGAAATACCAGAAAACGTAGGTTGCAAATATGTGAAAAAGAATAGTCAAAGGCAATTGGAGAGCAATTTCTGGTTGCAATGAAGTTAAGGGAATATAAAATCATTTATCAAATTAACGACAAATTTGATCACTTGAGATGAAAGTAGATGAGTGCAATTACAAGTCGATATTCGCGGTAACAAAAAGTGTTTTGCCGAATCATCGAAAATTCGTTTTCGATGTCAAATATATTAGAATACAGAGATGGAAACGTGCTCTGGGACGAAATCGCATGTTTAAATTCAGCGGCATCGAATTAGCAGTATGCTGTAATGAGCTATGAAGCAAAAAAGGTTGCCTAAAGAGTTTACATGAACATTGCCTTTAAAATCAGGTTTTATGCATCTAGCAATGCTTTGTCCAAAATTACCTATTACATGTCGTAGAAATGCCTTTGTACTTCTCTTTGAATTTTGTATTTTTAGGGCGATTAATTTGTCTATGAATGGCATGAAATGCATATAATAGTAAGGCACATTGTTCCACAATTCATCGCTGAGTGGCAGCAGTGTGCTGTAAAGTTAAATATTCACTTCTAATGCTCATAGCTCGTATGTTTGATTAGACGCTCAATGAAATCAATCTGAGCTCAGCAAGACGGTAGATCGTTATTACCAAACATAGGCACAAGGCACAGGCAGTTTTGACAATCTCAAGGATGCAGTATATTTCCATCTACGTGTATCTTCCTTATCAGTAGTAGAAACTTTTTAAATGAATTCTAAAGATGTTTTTGCCGTTCCTCTCTTTCAAATGATGAATTAGTACACATTGAATGGGAGTTAACTCATTACCATTATCAGTTACTCTTTTACCTGAAAGATGAAACGAAATCTCACACATGATCGGGTTGTGAAACAACATGAGCCTAATTTGGCAGTTTTGGGCCATTCGACAGGAAACCACTAAGTTGAATCAATGAGCGGTACTTGACTTTTGTAAAACACAGGTTGATGATTGTTGATATCCTTACATGGTAAATATTCGCATATGTCACCTATCTGTTGACCCAATTACAAGTGAGCAGCAAACACTCTATGGTGACAGAAATGGATGGATTGTTGTTCAGAAGGCTCACTGAAGCAAATAATGCGACAATACAACTCCCACAAAATGTATTTGAATTCTGCTCCAGTAATCATGCGTGTAAACATGAGCTTATACATGAGTTAATGGGTCTATCAGGCTCTCTCATATCCAAAACAAATCGTAAATTGAAATATGAGATGATTTGCAGGTAAGATTAGCTGAAACCATTTTGTAATTTCTTAAAAGATATAAAGTGCCATTGCAAAATTCCCTTATGGTATATATTGTTTAAAAAATAAATTAATCAATGTACATGCATTAAATGTAAACTATCAATGTAATCAGATAAAAATTATATTAGTCAATGTAAAACAACACTCAGAATTCAAATACCGTATATCCTCTAATAGAACCTGGGTTCTCTTATAGAAACCGGGTCAGACTCAGAAGCATCCTATGGAGCCTATAGACCATATATATAAACATAGATTCGGTTCAGCATTGACCTAGATGCTAAATTTATAAATGTGTAAAACAAAGACAAGGTCAATAATAAAATGTATTGAATAGCTTTCGACTACGTCTTTGTCAATTCAATAAAACAGCAACTACCTCTAACAGAGCAACAAGAAAAGAAGGAAAACATTTTTGACAATAAATCATAGAAAATTTTTAAACTGAGATGCAAACTGAATGCTATGGTGAATGTCGGACAAGATATCATTATACATATAGTTATATATTACATTGATTCCAGGCCTTTTGGTTTTGATGCAATATCTCTCACAAATTGTGCGTTCGTAAACATTAGTGAATTTAAGTTGCAAGATTTCTACTTTTACATCGTTGGAAGATGGCGGCAATCGATGTTTTGATAAAAAATGTTGATGAACAAGACTGTTATTACAATTATAATTTACATTGTTACATATAATTATAATTTTAAACAAATTTTTAATGTAATTAAATAGAATCCGGGTAAGAGCAACATGAATTAGAAGAACCCCGGGTTCTATTAGAAGATGTACGGTACTTAGAAAAACCTGATTCACTTATCCAAGCATTCTTCTGCGCGGCGCATAGTGCTCTACAGATGAGCATGTTTACGGCGGAAGCATTGCCTCAATACTACCTCTACGTTACAAGTAGCCTATTAGTAATTACCTATCATCAGAATATCTAGTGACATCACCATATTGAAAGAAGCTTTAAGTCGGTCTGCGATTGATGCGAGAATGTCTAATTTTTCCAACGCGCCAGCCTACAGCGAAGTAATTTCAGTCGACTAACCATTTAAAAAACTAGTAGATCTGTTTTATCTTTCCTACTTAATATCTTTTTTACATGCTCTGCTGGACGTGCTTGAGTTCATCCAGTTTTTGCATATCAATCAGAGCGATGACAGCTCTTAGCAAACCAATTTGTATTAATTAAGTGATGAAAAACAGATGCAGATATAGGATGGCTTTTGAAGTTCGACAAGAGACTTGGCAAATCTACTGTGACAGAAGGAGCCGGAGCCGATGACATATCGGAGCTCCTCATTCTCGTGCTTGGAGCAAGCAGGCTGATGGCATTATGTCATAACAGAGAAATATCTCATGACTCAGCATTGAGCAAGCTCATTTAGATGAAATTGCATCATCCAGTTTGACTCCACAGTCACCGTGCAACCATTCCATCACATAACATTAATATCAAATAAAAATCATCTTTTCTATCACGATTGCGGTATGGAGACACACAGAATTAGATTGTTTGAGCGCATCACTTTACTAAAAGTGCAAACTGATTGAAAACGATGGCCCATGTAGGAACGTGCTATGTGGGCAACAATGTAGGCAGATTTTTGATGCCTTACAGAGATAGGAAAAATGGTTGTGCGTCGCTTGTGCATTGCTGTGAATTCTTTCAAAATCCTCCGGTCGCCACGAGTCCTTCAGATTCGAAGAATTCAGATAATTGCTGGTCGATAATGTTGGTCATTCCGATCAATATTAAAAAGATAGCAGGCGCATGAAAAAACGTTCAGAAAACTTCTTTGTAGAACTTGACGTCGCATGTCTCTTTTTGCTGTTTGATCCGGTTGATAACAGTCACTAAAACTTCGCACAATTTGGCGTGTTTAATGTTGAATTGGCTGCTTATTATTTGATTGCTATGGCATTATGTCAGCAGATTGTGCCATTTCATCAGCGTTGCATGTTCCAATGCTTCCTTTCTACCGTAGTCAAACAGAAGAGGAGACTACCTGTCTGATTCTGTTTGGAGATATGATTGCTGACAAATCAATCCAACCAGTCATTACAATACCCAAATCCTGTCACTCGTCCCAATGTGGCAAATCGGCTTTGTCTGCATGTGCGACTACAAAAGCAGTCACAAGAAATAGCTAGCTACCAAAAGTTTCATACTACCTATTTCTATGTCGATTTCTTCATTAAGTAAATCCTTTTCATGAGGTAACGTATGTGAAAACTTGGTATCGTTGGAAGTGGCGAGATAATCGTAAAAAATAGGTGAGAAATCAGTGCTATCTACATGTAGGTCTACTTGTAAGAAAAATTGTCTTCTGTATCGAAATACCATAACATACTCAGCAACATGTTATCGCTTTCGCGACTCGGTCGATTAATTTGGTTAACAAAATTATTGTGGACACGAAACAATAAAATTAGGAAGCATTTTGATTGCAGTCGTAATGTTAATAGGAATTTTCTTTAGTAGCACATGCATCTTTAGGAAATCTGATCCATTCCTATTCTTCCTCCTTCTCAGTAACATATATCCTCTTCCTCATTCGATCATACAAGTGAGTGTCTGATGAGTTATATCTTGAAATTTCAGCAAATCATGATCTAATTCCGAAAAAATCCCAAAAGTTATGAGAAAGATGCCGAACTTCATGCAAGAAACTTAGAGAAGAAAATTCCATGTATTTTCAAGAATTAGTAGTTGAAGACTATAAAAGCCTATTACCGGTCATATTTGAAATGGACCTCATGATAACCAAGGTAAAGAGATCATCGTTAAAAATGTAAAGACGCTTGGTGTAAAAATGCTTAAGAAAGCAAGCAGTGTTTAAAATGAATGGTGATAAATAAGCGATTAGTCGCAATAGGGGCCTATTCTCCAAAAACGACAATATTTTAGTCGGTTACTGCCAAAAAATATGAGTCAACAATTGCCAAGCTTCATTAATCCTACATAATAACTATGTCTCTGAGTTTACATTTTAAATGGTATCCATAAACCAATTTAATTACCTCATATTTTGAAGTGACGGCAAGATGTCGATCAGTTGCATCGGTTTATGCAATGCGTTTACATCTCAACATATGATTTTCCATAGAGGAGTATCGCATTTCATTGTTTCCGGCATGCAACTGAAGCATCAATGTTGTTAGTAGTTCAGTTGTCTTATTTGAAAACAGATCTAGGCATATTATTAATGAAAAATGAACTCTATCAAATGTTGTGTAAATTAAGCAAACAGAAATCGAAATATGCAAAGTAATCATATCGCAGCACAAAGTCTGCTGGCAATAATACACTAATTTTGAGTAAAACCAGGACAACAAGTATTCTCAAAGCTATACATCCGCAGCTTCCCTGAGCATCAGAAGTATACAAACGAAGTCAGACTTTGAAAATAAGTTGCCGCAAATTGCGTCAAGGTAAGTATCACTAAGTTATATTAATCATTGAAGCTTAGATGCTGACTTTATCATGTTAAATATATCGTGTAATGTGTTTAGGCCCCACAAATCATTGTATCGACAATTCTGCCCGAAGATTAAGATTAGCTGGTAATCAATAAGGACTTGTTATAAAGCATGTATTGATTAAGACTTAATAGTTAGTCCTTCAACAGTCATCTTTCATATTGCTGTCGATTTTTCATTTATATATTTCCAATGCAATATTTTCATTAGTGTCGAACAGCTAGTTGTGTCATAGGCGGTAAATGAGTTCTATTGACAAACCAGTGTTTTCAGTAACAGAAGTAGAAATCACCTAGTTTGAAATTCTTCCTTAATTTGCAAGCATAAGTTCACTTAAATCAACAACTATGCGACGAGGATGTCGAATGACCTCACATAACCGCTGATAATTCGGAACTCGGTTTTAAGAAGAGAACATGTTGAAGAATAATGATCGCTCATGTTATATTCAAGATAGCTGTTGACAGAAAACCGGGTCGCAAGACGAAAGAAGTCTAGATGAGAGGAGATTCCGTCGGTTTGTTGATTGTGCATCAAATGCTACTGTTTGAAGCGGCGAAATTCTAGTTGAATAGATTATGCGCTGTCATAAAGATCCGGCGTGGTTGAGAAATGTCCAGAATTTGTTAAGAACAATATATTCTCTAGAAATCTGCTGTTTTGGATCATTCCAAAGTCTCAGGGTCACTGTCCAAAATTTGAATCATTTTGACATTTATGGAATAAGAAAGCCTTCAAATTTAAAAACATGATAAATGAATTTCAAAGCGATCATTTCATGCACGCCTTTTCTGCAGAGCATGGAATTTGAGGACAACATGGAACGCGTAACAATTAAGAATTAGTGAAAATCATGTCAGACAAATTGTGAGAATACTTAATGGTTTTCAAATGTGATGCTACACTGGATATCATAGACATAGAAGATAGACTTTGTATGTACTACTCATTCATTGACTTTTGTAGCGATGTATTTTCCTAAGCATTGAAAGCACAACTGTAGCTTGTAGATAAAAAGCAGCACCAAGGTATTCATGACCCTCGAATTCTTCGAAGATGCAGAAGTAAGGTGCATCTAAATCTGTATGAGGGCATTTTGATAAAGCGCACTCGGCCGGACTTGTATACTCACAAACAGTTGTAAATTTAATTTCACTATGGTAATTTTTTTCATTATGTTGCTTTTCTCTTCTTCAAATTTCATTTATTAATGTCTATTTGACTTGGTTTTTCAGTATTATGTCTTCAATTGATTTCTTTTGTCTAGTACGTGCATACTTTATCTATGTCGCGATTGCGTGTGTTAAGTGTGTTAAGTGTGTTCAAACTGTGTTGAAATTCTGCATCTCTTTGATTCCAGTGTACGATCATGAATAGAACCGGCGAAAATATTCAGCCATGAATACCTTAGTACTGTTTCTTATCTACAAGATTTCCAGGATCGACGGGTATTTAAAACAATTATAGCTAATAAAATTTAGATTTAATTGCTAGAATTTCTCTTTTTCGGCGATTGAAGATAGTTGCAACAATATGGGAGGGCCAGACTCAGAACGGTGTTTTCTTGAATGACCTGAGCAGTGATTAATGCCATAACTAATTCGCCAGAATATTTTAAATAATATAACGAGACAATAAATAAGCCTCATTCAAGCAGACTTCTTTAAACAAGCTGAAATTTTGCATCATCACGGATTTCAGGATTACAGATTCTTCTTTCCGACTGCTATTTAATAATGTAGGTTTCGTCAATAAGAGTTTTTATTAAGAAACAAGGTAACAATTATTTCGTTCCATGTTCGAATCTATCTTCCACTTCTAAATTTCCCTCAGTGTTCCATCAGCGTTCTTTGGAGTGAACTAATTGATAAAGAAATTTCAACTTTCTTAGTGCATTCTGCTTACTTGTAATCATCCGTGTGTAGTTATTGCATTTTTCAGACTGGGAGTATGGAATTGGAGTTCTCGGAGTCCAATCATTTGACGGGAGTCGGAGTCTTAAACGATGACAGATTTCCGACTCCGCATGAACTATATTTTGGAGAATCATCACGAATGTTTACCAACAATACTCTTTAGTCTTGAACTTTGTGCTTTGTTGATCACATAGCATAACTGTTATGAATTCTAAAGCAGATTGCTGTGTTGAGGTATGTCGAGAAACAAACGAAATGAGAGACCAATATGCCAAAAGTAATTAATTAATCACAATGTCGCATCACATGTGTTGCAGACCTGCCGCCTCATCAGCAGTTCCTCTATTATCGTCAGATATCACTATAATTATGCTTAAAATACGAATTCAAAATTTCGAATGCACATTAGCCAGGAAACATAAACCTACTCACAACACACAGATGAAAGCACAGATGAGTTTGTGATAATTTCATGGATGCTTTCATAAACGTCCAGATCGCTTCATTTACATAATGAACAAATTATTATTTACGTATTCAAAACATCTAAACCTGCTAACAAAACACACCAACGTTCCAATAAGGCAGCGAATGGCATCGCAGAAGCAATCGTTCTCCCAATAAATCGCTAATGAAAACCAGCCTGTATTTTCAAACAACAGGGAGACTTTTTGTATGGAATGTTAAATCATTGATGCAGGTAAATGTGTGCTTGTATTTGTACAATTTTGTCATTTGTTGTACAATCACCTTATAAAAAATGAGTGCAGACCTATGCTACATTATGCCTACTGTTTATATACGGCATGTATAGCATGTAAGACATGAGGACTATATGTAACAGATAACAACATAAGAAAAAGTTGCAAGTTGCTCCTTGGTATTACGCACTATTGCCAATCAATTATGAGTCACTGTCTAGTTTTAATGAAAAGAAGCATATAAATAATGTTGACTTAGTTTGAATCTCGTAAATTATGAATACTTTCCAATAATCTCATCTATAATAACATTATCCTACGTCCTTTAGTGGCTGCTCCCATGAAGTAATATTCAGATTGCCTTATACATGTATGTCGGAATCTTATTTCTTGGAATTATATCAGCAAATATTGTTTTCAGATTTGCGATTATTTACAAGTGATCCACATTATCTCCAGCATACGTTTACAGCTTCGAAAATGTCGGCCAAATTTATGAGGGATCACAATCCGAAGTTGTGACATTTTTTTTAAAGAAGCGGATAAATTACTCAAAACACGCAGATAAATATCAAAAATTTTGAATTGACAATTATAATACTATACTACTCATTCTAATGCTACTAAAACTACTGCATTATCCCATTTCCAATGATCTAATGAATCTGCCAAGCATCATTACATCTATTAGCAAATAAACCTGATATCTGCCAATAAAATGCTGGGCAGATACAGTTCGCTAACGGCAACATTAAATCCATACGAATGAAGCGATGTCAAATCAGACTTAAATTTGCAGCAAATTGGAATAAAGATAATTCGCATTTCGCCTTGTGCCTTTAAACTTGCTGCACTTAATTCGTATTTACTGCCTGAATCTGAAACGTTGTATTGTTGTTCAACAATTGGAGCTGGTACAATCAATCAAGGGTTATCAAAAATGAATTCCAGTTACATTGGACGAATCAATTAGCCAATTTCAAATGTGTGATGTAGTAGGCAGCAATCAATTATTTGCAAATATACATGTATACCGGTACTCGCCATTTGAATTCTTGGATTCACCATACTAATTCTTGATGTTGGATCATTCGACTTTTCGATGCTTCACTTAAAATATCTTAGGTTACTTACACCGTTACAAGTCGCATAGCAGCTGAATATCATTTAGGACGACTGGATGGCAAGTAGAGAGATTCAATTAAATAAATTCTGCTAAGTTCTCAATTGAGTCCTAATATGGATAAATCTAATTGCAGACGCTCATGCTTCAAAGTCATTTATAAAAAAAACTGGATGGAAAATCATGCGTACCTAGACAATAGAACATAAATCAGAGTTTCAAGAGTTATTGTAAAAGCAACGTGGTTTGTAGGATACGAAATAGATGATGCACTAAATAATCTCTAGAA
Source organism: Prostheceraeus crozeri (assembly GCA_907163375.1). NCBI lineage: Eukaryota > Metazoa > Platyhelminthes > Polycladida > Euryleptidae > Prostheceraeus > Prostheceraeus crozeri. Next base: position 95,984 of record CAJQUW010005603.1, on the reverse strand, counting down.
TCCTGTAGGGTTTCAGTTGTGATACGACATGCAAGCTTAAGCTGCTGTTGCATTATATGGATACATCTACTTGCATATTTCATGCAATTACCAAATATTCAATTACTTCAGGAATTTATTGATTGCAATGTTTTCATAAAAGCAATTATATTCAATTGCGACCAATTAATTGCAGCACAATTAATTCTTGATATCCCATACAATCAAAGATATATTGTAGAAGTCATTTCAAGTGCTTCTAAGCCCAATTCTTGGTCCAAGGATTTCACGAATCGAGTCTGACTGCTATTAGACTACTACTGAGGTATTGTATGATTGTTAGACCCGGTGAACACACGGATTTCGTGAACGGGATTTTTATAGATCCATCGTCATTCAATTCAATACAGATCTCACAAACCATTCACGATACGGAAAGGTTAACACTTAGAGCACGACACCGTGAGAGATGTGACTTCAGGGGAACTGCAATTTGCCTTGCTTGTGCATCTGAAAGTTAAAGAGTGAGACGGTTCACGCATCATTTTCTCATTGTGATGCTCATCCTCAGAATTAGAGTGAAATTTGAGTGCGACTTCTACGTCTAGCTTTCACACGTGGGCGTATCTCCTTCTTTTAGTAGCAAGCACTATAGCTCTGCATAGCGAAACCAAAAATGCACTGTGTGAATTGCTTTACGAAATTTTGAACATATTCCATGGTTGCACCGCCCACCTCAGGCCTGAAGCCAAACAGTGCATAAGAATCCTAGCACATTGATCACATTTCAATATATGTGACTAATGTCTCCAGCTACAGGGTCTTTTAAATGACATGTTTTTAATGACAGTAAAAATCCTTCGATTTCAATTACGATGCACTAAAGATTTCTTTTGATAATCTACTCAGAGCTGATCTCGGTGATTGCTTCGAACACATCTCGCTCGCATTTGCGACCGAATACTGCGTTCAAGCAAATCATGCTATCAACGCAATTAATCGCGTGACTGTGTGAATCGCACTGGATGGTAATCACTATTCATAGACATTTTATTACTATTGCTTAAATTGTGATTTTATAGCTGATTCCTGTCAAATACGACATTCGCTACTCTTGAGATGCTAACACAGAATTAGACAGGTCGTCTCTTCTTCCGTTTGACCAGAAGGGAAGCATTGGAACATGCAACGTTATTGAAATGGCACAATCTGCTGACATAATACCATAGCAATCGAACAATGAGCAGCCAGTTCAACATTAAACACGCCAAAATAGGCAAAGTTTCAGTGACTGTTATCAACCGGATCACACAGCAAAGAGACACAGACGATGTGAAGTTCTACAGAGAAGTTTGTGAACGTTTTTTCATGCGCCTGCTAACTTTTTTTAAAATGATCGGAGGGCCCAACATTATCGAGAAAACTTTTGCGCAATGATCTGAATTCTTCGAATCTGAAGGAATCGTGGCGATCGGAGTATTTTGAATGAATTCAGAGCACTCCGCAAGCGACGCACGACTATTTTTCCACTCTCTGCAAGGTATTAAAAAATTCTTTTTGCCCACTTATTAAGTTCCTGCATGTGCCATCTGTTTGAATCAGTTTGACTTCTAGCAAAATGACACGATTAAACAATCTAATTCTGTGGATGCTAATAGTATCTTATTGCTCGACGGACGATAAATATTATCGAAGAATTTATCGCTACATGGCTGTCGAAATTTCTCATTGCACTGTTATCGTATGCAATTTATTCGTTGTATGCAGGACATAGAAATAGAGCAATTGATTTCTTTCAATGGTTAAGTACAGAGTTAGGGCTGCTTCACACATGCGACTTTTGCAGCGCGGAAGTCACACGGTTGTTTGTTTAACAGTACAGCCTATGCAGACTTTCACACATCTCGCCCGTTTTCAGTTTGCCGCGAGTAATTCGCGCGATTTTGGTTTTTTGACCTACAAATGATCTTTAACATCATGTCAAACTGAGAATATTTCTGAGTTCAGCATGATGTGGCGATCAAAACGCATTCCGAATTTTTAATTTTCGTTAAGTAGAAACGATTCTATCTGGAATGACATCTTTGATTTCCAAAGTGCTGATGTTCTCGAACTTCGTGTAAATCAATCAGTACTGTAGCCAATGCGCGTGCTAACGACAATGACTGAAGTCAATAATTGTCACCAATTTGCATTTTGACCTCGTTCTCAGCCGTCAATGGTCAGATTTCGGTGATCCACACGCCAAACTGATCTCCAGAGAGTGACGAAGTTGATGGCATTCATAGCGTCCACCATGGAGAGATATTCGTGCCTTTCCAATCCCCTTTCCATGGAATAATGGCCAACGGCGACATTTGGAAAGTTGTGTCCATCTAAGACAATAGCATAGTCGCGCGGATGGCAGGGTAAAATTGCAGCCTATGGAGCCTGTCACACATGTCGCGCGTTTTAAAAGCGGCTAAATTGTCGCAAGAATTCTTCTGAAAATCGCGCGATTTTGAGACGATTTTGAGTTTTTTGACTGACTAACGATCTAGAGCATAGCGTCAATCTGAGAACATTTCTGAGTGCAGTATGTAACGATGATTAAAACGCATTTCGAATTGCTAAATTTCGTTCTGTAGAAGTCAAAAGTCAAAAGTCAAAAATGTTTATTTCCAAGAACATTGGAAAACAGGAGCATGTGTGCTCACATACATAAAAAACATAGTTTGATGGCAGAAAACAGCGTGCGGTCGGTGTTGTTAAAATATATTCTGAACAGGAAGGAGAGGAGAATGATGGAAAAAATCCTGCGCGGTGGGGTGTTGTTAATAATATTATTTTTGAACAGGAAGGAGAGGAGAATTGACGAAAATAAATTTCCAGATTTCATATTTATTGATTAGTGATTTCCTTAGTTATCGTTCGCAAGTCGTTTGCTTTTTTGAGAAACCTCGCGATGGATTTTACCAGTTTTGGAGTTAAAATATTCATCAATTTATTGAATTCTGTTGTATTGCTACAGTTGCATAACAAAGGCGCTGTTTCTTGTTTTTCTTTTTTTTTTCTTCTTTTTTCTTGTTTCTAGAACCGATTTTATCACAAATAATACATTTGAAGCTCGAAAGTATTGAGATTATTGACCTTCGCATACGTCAAACAATAGTGACTTCCAAGCGCGTGCAATCGACGATGACTGAAACAATTTTGTCAATTTACATTTTGACTTGGTTCTCGGCCGTCAGTGCTCGGGTTTTGGTGATTCACACACCAAAATGATTCCCAGAATACAAAGAAGTTGATGACTCTCATGGCTTCCGCTATGGAGAGAATTATTTTCATTATATGCAGGACTCCCAGAGGTCCCTGTCCTTGCAATGTACTTTATTGATTGACTAGGCTGGAACACTTGCAAAGGCCTGCGGATATTGACAATAGATGCAGTAGATTGTGAAAGTGGTTATTTTCTTATTACACAGAACAGACGCAGAAGCAAAATAGCTCAAATAGGAATATCTTATGATGATTTTGAATATTATAGCGAACTATGTAATACATTTTAGATATTCTGGTAGAAAATTTCCTACTGATTTCGATGAAAACAAGAACAAAAATAACTGAATCCTACTTTTAGAGTAATTTTGGTTCAAATCCTTCTCCAATAGGCTAAGACACATCCACTTTCTATGTCTAATGAAATCTAGAGATCGAAATGGTTTGTCCGATGATTGACAGTCGCAGAAATCGAAGTCCAATGTGAAAGGCTAGTCCCAAATTTTAGCGACAATCGCGCTGCAAAATGTCGCATGTGTGAAGCAGTCCTTAATCTGGAGCACTTTCCAAATATTCTGATAAACGACACTATGGCTACGCTAAGGTAGCTTTCACTTCAAGAGCTCTATCATGGAGAGATAGGTAAGCCAATGCATTGCTATTTTGAGCCATAGAAATCGAATAATCATTCTCAAAGGTTTACGCTATGAGGACGCTAACTTAGCGTTCTATCGGTAGCTCTGTTTCAGATTGAATGACAGTGTTGATACGATGAATAGATTGGCCGTTCAATGTAGCTAATTTTCCAAATGTTTGATTAAAGTGTTTAAGTATGACAGCGTGCTGAAACCATAGAAATAAACTGTTTATCTGAGGCTCGCTATAATGGAAATTGACTCAAGGTCGCGGCACATCCGGGGGAACTAAGTTGGGCATAGAAATAAACTGTTTATCTGAAGTTTGCTGGAATGGAAATTGACTCAAGGTCGCGGCACATCCGGGGGAACTAAGTTGGGGTATGAAAAACCAATTAAGAGCTTCGATTTACTCATGTGACTGATTCTAACCCAATGATACAGACGTTGGCAGGGGCATCTAAGTGAAAATGCGTGCGATTTATGTGCCGTCATTGTGCATTGCATGAAGCTTAATTTCCATTCTAGAGGTTTCATTGTTGTCAATTTCTATGGCTGAAGCCGTACAATTCGTCTCCGCCGCGCTGTCAAGCAATAGGGTAGTTATCGCACTCTAGAGTGCGATAACTATCACTATCACTTATTGTAGAAATCGCGCTTGAAAATTGTACAGAATGGCTTCTATCAGTCGCATGTGTAATTCTAAGCTTTTCATTGTTGGTTCATGCCCAATTTAGTTGCCCTGATCTGTCAGGACCTTGAGTCAATTTCCACTAGTTACCTTCAGATTGGCAATCTATTTCTATGTTAGAAACACTCATTGACGAGTACCTTGTTAACAAAAGAGATTTCACTAGCGACAAGAAAGCGTCGCAGACTTGAACGTCCATGGAGAAAGGTATTGACTGAAGCTAGAAGAAAACAGCTTAAATTACAGCGAAACCCTTAATCCGTCAAAAGCTTTGGTCATAGATAAAAGCTTCAATGTGCGAACGAACTTAGAATATCCTTCCATCATATGTTTTTGATTTTGAGCGTGCTTGAAAATTTTCTTTGTACTTTTAAGACAAAATTATAGCTGAAAAGATCAAGTCTGCCTAATTTGCATCAATAATGAATTATTTAAATCGATATCCATGTCACCGATATGTCTCACTTTTCTAATGCTACTGTGAATGAAGTTATCAAAAACTCTTTCGCAAATGAAATCAATTTTGTGTCTTTTTGATCCAGCACCTGCATGGATAATTAAGAAGTGTTCTCTTCAGTTGGCTCCCATGTTATGTGTTATTGCATGCCTGTCATTGAAAATGGTGCTTTTGCCGAGCTACTGCAAAGACCGCAATATTACCTAAATTAAAAAAAGAAAAAGCCGACAAAGCTGATTTTAGTAATTGCCGTCCTGTATCACAGGTACAAGTGGTGTTTAACTGATAGAGAAACTAATGCCTATTTATCAATCTGCTTATAGAGTTACTTTCTTAGCAGAAACTTCTCTGAGGAGTTTTCCTAAGTATTTGACTGCATCTTATTGTCGTGTGCATTGTTTATCGGTTTGTCAGCTGCTTTTGATACTGTGAACCAGGGATGCGGAGTCCTATCATTTTGATAGGACTCCGACTCCGACTCCGAGGGTTGATAGGACTCCGACTCCGGGTGGCAAGCATGTATAGCCTAGTTTTCTGAAAAAAACTGGTAACCTGCAGCATAGTTCAATATAGGGTAACCTGAACTCATGTTTAGTGATCATTCCTGTATCAATTATCAATCATTTTCGATGAGTCTATCAAATGTCGCTTTAAGTTGGATGCATGTGACTCGGCTCCTCCCATCTTGTTGATGTGTGCTTCACACGGTTTTTCTCCAGTCTCTACCAGGCAGGAAAATCTCCGATCCTTCCCAAAAATATGAGTACTCTTTCGATTTTAATATGCGCTTTAGAGGAGTCATCACACACGATTAACGTGAGGGTAAGAGGTAATATTCTCAAACAAACTAGCATTTCATTTTTGTCTCTGATGTGACCTTTGGTGCGTAGGTGTGATCGAGGCTGGGAAGGCTTGTCTTCTCTACTAAATTACCGAAAAAACAATCCTTTTTTCACTATCACGGTTCATTCCCTCAACTATTACAAGCTTTGCATGCGCTGCTGTCTCTGTACTTTTGTTTGATGAAGACCTGCTGTGAACCATGTTAACTTATTAAATTTACTGATGTTAAGTGCGAGATTATACTCATTACTGATACGAGCCATGCTTAATGGGCATCACTCACATTGCATGTATAAATGGCGTCCTCTCTACCCCTGTAGATTCTCACTCAGGTATTCCTCAGGGAACAGTCCTCGGATCAAGCATTGCGCATGTATGGTCGAACATTTTGCATTGTGCGAGTATGGGTCCACTAAGTCAACATTTTAATGATTGTAAATGTCATTATCAATTACTTGCTGATGATATTTATGTATATTATGCTTCTGATCTTCAAAATTAGACAAGCATTTTTACAAGTTGAGTCAATGTCTTCATTTTATTAATGATTGGTGAAAGTAAATCCTTTATGCTTCAATCCGGAAAAGACATCTCCACTCTTATGTGGCCCAAAGATGATTCTTAGACAAAGAATGCACAAAGACTTAACATTTCGAGTTTTACGCTACTGGAACATTTAATTCAAATTTCTCATTTTCTTAGATATCTTGGTGTTGAAATTGATAAACCGCTGTCTATGTCCAGTCATATTTTCAATGTTGTGTAATCTACGATCATTGTGGAGGATACATCCGTTTCTCAGTGGGCATTCAAGATCACTGAACGATGAATGCATTATGCTACTTCCCACTAGGACTACTACAATTCTGTATTCATTTTGTACATGTCCTGACTATACACACATGTGTTTTCAAGTTATTGGTTGGGAAGAGACAAGATAAATTTTAAAGTTTATTGTAGATTTGTGTTCAGCAATTAATTTTGATCTTCATTAGAGGATCATCGTCAGGCATAGAAGGAAAGCATTCACATGCACAAAATTCAAAATTCACATTACATAAAGGGTAATAAGATATCATGAGTAAGAAACATAGATGAGTAAGATAAGAGGAAAGAAAACGTGAGTATGAGACAGATAGTATTGGGCTACATTCTACCAATAGTAAAGACAATAGAAATTGACTGTGATCTGACTAAAAGGAAGAAGGTCAAAGAAGGATGAAGAGGAAATGAGACAATGTGAATAATGATAAAGTGATGCAGCATGATAGAAAGCATTATGTATCACTAAATAAAGAGAAAATCTCTGTCAAGGTCAAGTTCAGATTCACCATTGATTTTTTTAATTACTATTATTTAAGAGGGCGGTTCGAGCCCCCTTCATATCTTCCAAAAATGTTGCTCAGAATGACAAGAGATTCACAACACAGTATATTTCGTGCATGTCGTAGTGATGCCCATTCCCTCTAACTCGCTATCTTAGTAACCTCGTAATCTCAGTGCTAAAATACCAATTCAAAATTTAAAGTCACAAATTTTGGCAGACATTTTACAATTTTGCGCATTCATAAATTTTGGCTAAAAAATCTTCTTAATGATTGGTGTATAGGACGCCAAACTGGTTAAAAGTACTATGTTTTTTATGAGCACAAAAAAGATTGACAATACTGACTGGTGCATTGAGTAATGCTCATAACATGCACATGTGAAATGCGGAAGTTTCCTTCCTATGTAGACACTCCAATGCATCAGTGAAATGGTCTTCTTCAGCTCAAAGTAATGCGGTTATAAAGAAAGTTCCTCAACTTCGCCAGATTACCCAGAGAATTAAAACGATGAGGAAATTACAAAAAAATCGCTATATAGAAGAGCCATTATTTCAAAGAAGTAGCACTTGCATAACATTTGAATTTCCAATTTGAAATTGGATGTCTATGGTACACATCCATAGATTCATATTGATAAAATGAAGTACTCATATTGCAAATTGACGTGATCTGTTAAAGTCATAGCACAAAATTCAGAAGTTGAAAAAAGGGCTTTTTAAAATAGGTCATAAATTCGACATGCCACTGGTTCAAATCCAACGGTTTTTTGTTAAATGTTTGAAAATACAAACGTCGTAGAAGCGTAGGCTACGTTCTACTGACCACAACAAAATTGCCACACAGCGGCGAATCTGCTACCGGCATGGAAAGGGCAAAGTGTTAATCAGGTTATTCATTATTTTTATTACTTTCTGGCTGAAGATAAGGGATTGCTAACTCAATGATGGTTCATTCATGAAGCATGCACTGTAAACATCAAATGGAATGACACCTATGATAGGAAATCACATCTGCCATTACACTTGGACCGAAAAATAGACGGATGCCCTCTGCATTAATTATTTTGGAATTATCAACTATAGGTGCGTAGCCTACCAAGCAAATTTGACTGTGCATAGAATTTACATATTCAAATCGATTATTCGCTGTATATTAGAGGAGTGTATTCGGGACGCGAACCCAAGCCCGACCCGAGACCGATCGGATTCAGGTCGGACAACATGAAAATCATTATATTTCGAGTATGTAATAGCTGAAATATGGATTGTAGTTATGATTGTTACAATAAGGCAACAATATTGCAGCTGGTATCGTGTCCTGTGACGCTATTGTGCCATAAACAGTTGCAACCGGGTAAAGATAAGTGAGCGTTAACCGGTATAGATTAATGGCAATAACTAAATCCTGCTATATTTATAAAGAGCCTACTTTGAATTATCTTAAATTAAGTTTGGATAGACCTGTCGCAATAGTTGACTATTGTAAATAATTTTATGATATTGACCAGTTGGCATGTAGCATGGAATTTTACAAAATAGCACTTTAAAATTAGAATTTAAATGTATATTGATACAATTTTTCAATCGTTTTTGACAAGATTGTTGAGGAAAAGACCTCGTATTGAACGTTATCTAAGCGGATGGATGGCAAAATATTAGAGGTTCTACGATATGCAGCCAATGGAAAATAAACAGCACAATTTCAAACACACTTGATGTTATTTGAAGAGATACTAAGTTAGCAAAACGTTCGAGTCCACATGTTGGAGACCATTGGAAAGTAATGTGCATCCACCCGCCTGAACTTAATGTGGTTCTCGGAAAATATGTCAGTCACAAAGCATAACATTCAAGTTCAGCTAATTATCTTTCAAATTATCTTACTGCGCACTTCGTCATCTTAGAACAAACTTTCAACCAAATCGAATTAAGGTGGAACTTCGTGAGTAAAATGTTTGCTTGTGAAAACAATGACTTGTTAAAGATCACGAAGAAATAATCAAGCGTGTCTCTTCAGTTCCTTTTAGACATGATATTCTGATGAACACGAATCAGCTTTGAAGTTGGAGGTTGCCGATCAGGGTCTTGGAGCATTGTTCAGGTGCGTGGGAACTCTCAATGTCAACTCTTTGTCGGATATTCAAAAACCTGTTTATTTATTTGAAGGAATCAAGAAATGGAGAATAACGCAGCTTTTCAAATTGCTGCCATCCAACCTACATGACTATCTTTCAATAAAGACTTCATCGTGAAGTCTTCTTCGTTGAATCAAATTTTCCAAGAATTCTGAAATCGATGCTTTTTTAGTCCTGAAAAAGTTTTAATCAGGTGAATAACATGAACTATTACGAATTAAACTTGTGTGTAAATTTCTGAGCCTTTGTAAATCGACATATTTGCTTGTTTATATATTTATTATTGTATCAGGGATGCACGCAATAGCCTTACGTTGCCTCTTTTTGTAGTGAGGAGGGTTTGCGAATTTAACATTCAATTGTATTTATAAAGAAGAACTTGAAATATGTATACAAAGTAAGAGCATAACTGTGCAGGATTCAGGAGCCGAATCGCAAAAAATAATCCACTTCCGGAATCGCAACAGAAATCGTGAAAAATGTCAGGTCGGGCGTCAGAGTAGGTGTCGGAGACGAAATAGTAAATATTGCCATACTCGTGTCCATTCCAGACAGTCAATTGCGACTTCAGATTTCATAGTACACTAACGGAAAGTGTTCAAATAGCTACAACCCGTTTAATCAAGAATTTTAGTTATCTAATTGTGGTGCAATTTCTTGAATATTGTAGTAGTTTCATAATTATTTAGGATTTTGACTTGTCACAACGGCATGTTCGCGCAGGACACCGGTGAAATCCAGCGGCCAATTGACTTAAAAAACTTGCGCCTTTTTGCTAGTGATCAAACACCTGCGGTTGGACCTGCCATCCCGCATTTGACTACAGCAGGAATAATTTCGCCATATTCTTTCCTTTTTATTAACTACTGCGAAAGCAGAAGCAGAGTCGCTACTTCTCGCTGAAATCAGTGTCGTGCAAAAATGCCAGGCTGAGTGTCATGAATTTCATGATCGGCAAACTGCGGCACAGATAATAATAACAATAACCCTCCACTTGCTTGGATATAAGTCGAAGAAAATGGAGAATTCAGATACAGAAAAAATAAGCCCTTTTTTCATCTGAGAAAAAGCGCTTGTATGCAGCTAAAGTGAACGTATCATAGCTGAATAATTTACTAGCAATAAAGGAAAGTGTTGTATTCGCGATAAGTACAGGGTGTTAGCGATCTTCCCGCGGATTTTTGAAGTCTTTCATCTAGGTCACTCATAATATCATAGATAGCTAGGCTGGCCGTGTTGTAGTACAACAGTGCCTTAAAAGGAGTCTTCCGGATGTTGACATTCTCGGCAGGAAATTGTGCAATATGTCCTTGTTTTGTCTAACTTCATTCCGAAGTCACAAGGGCAGGTTTCTCCAATGTTCTTGCAATTATCTGAAACATTCTTCTGCATGACTCTGACCACACGAGCGCGATGTTGGAGTCTGTTGTATTTTCATCAGAGAGTCACATTTCAAACCAATGCCAGACACAGTATATTTTATCATTCCTTGTACTGAAGTATCTGCCGAGTTTTGGAGGTATAAACAAATGAATTATATCAAAACTGAACAAGTGTACATGCTTGAAGATTGTCTTCCTATTGCCAATTTCTTCTGCTGCAGATAAGAGAGTACTCTTCAGCCAAGCCGGAATGTTATTCTCAAAGTTAATGGAGAAGATATCACCGGTTGTCATGAAAATGATTTGTATTAAATATCAGTGGAAGAACAAATACCGGTAACTGATAAATGAATTCGGCATTGAGATTGAAGTAGATGATATTTCCCAGCGCTGCGCGATGGCTTAGACATTTTGTATAAAACAAAATGTAAGTGAATTAAATCTCTTACACCTTGAATACTTAAGCTTGAAATAGATTGAAAAAAACTTACCATGGAGAATCTCAGAATGTCTATTGAAGATGTCTTAATTTATTCTATTGAGTATTGCATGAACGAATTCATCATTGAAGACGCAGAAGAAGAAGAAAAATAAAAAAGGAAGAAGCAGATCCATAGAGATGTAAATCTGAGTTTTTTATGACTATGAAAAAACTGAAACATGCATGTAACTGCATAGCCTACTCCTGTAAGAGCAGCGGGCGCCAGTTGATTAGTTGTCATTGCCGGTAAATAGTGATAGTGTGATTGCATGATAATCAGTGACTCCCAAAAACACACAAAAATACAAATTAATTATCCAGTGTAATTCAGATTATATACACTGAGATTGTATTTCATTACAAGGCTTTCGTGTCTCGTATGATTCGACATAATGGTAAAGGTAATTATTTCTTATGTATATAACTGCTAGTACGCCGTAGATTTTTGCTCAGGTATAATTCAGACATTATTTTCTAAAACAAGTCATATTTTACTAATATACCACTAATTGGGCAGAGCAATATCACATTCTCATGTCATTTACAACATGTATTGAAAAATGAAAGATTGATGTGCAATCTTTAGAAGCAATTTACAATTCAAAAACATTGATGTTCGAAATTTTATTACATAAAATGAAATCCAATTCTTTAACTGTGAATTTAAATTCTCTAAGTGCCAAAATTTGGAATTTCTAGCTGGTCACAGTCATGCTGTGCACACTACATTACGCAAGGCCCTCGATTCAATGACCTTTGATAAGAAATAAAAGATATATACTGAGCGCTTTATGATTGACTTGTGATTTTCACAGCTAAACAAAAATTATAAGCGCGGGATGAGGGTAAGCTTACATGATATCCCGGAGAGGAATACCCTGAAAGATTTTACATCAATCCACAACCCATGCTTGCTATTTCAAACAATGCATATAAACTTAGTTTTCGCCTATTGGCAAGCTCATTGCGTGAAGCTAAAATATTAATTAATTGTTCTTTGACTTACTGAGAGGCCTAGCTAGCGAATTAATGCTTTGATGTTTTCCACGTTCACATTTTGATGTCGCATTCCGTGCATTTAAATTCCTTTCATGGCAAAATTAGAACCGGATAGATCTATAAAATGATGATGATGAAGCTTCAACGTCACTACTCCCCACATACTGGGGGCTTGGGCGGGCTGACATAGTCAGACTTTTTTTGGAACGTTGTGATCTTTTACTCCGGATGCTCTTCCTGCCGACCTCCAATGACATTTCCGGGGCTCGACCTCTGTACCAAATGATCGCTAGGCCAAGCACTTATCCACTGTGCCACGGAGGCCACAACTAACTAATCAAACTAAAGTACATGGTGACACAGCTAAATGTTCAATTTTTATTCCCCTCCTATTCATGAGAAAGGAGCAATATGAAGTTGCTGCTGCCTGTTATGTGATCATTGGAATATAGCATTTTGTAAATCAAAACGTATATTATCATTCGTATTTGATTCCGGGACGTTCTCTGCGTCATCTATGTGCGTGCTCATGTGATTATCAAGTCGACTGTTCTTTTGGGATCGCTTGTGATGAAACCTTACCGGTGCGAAAAGACTCGGGAGGGAAATCTGTCTGCTTCTCTGAAGCAGTTTACAATTATTCAATTACTAAATGTCTAATCGCATAATTGCAGACAGATTATTGAAGAAAGACGCGGAAGAAGCTAGATAAAAGGAGAGTTGCATCACATTTCATCATATTTTGAATCTCAGAGTTCAAATTGAAATGTACTACAGCGAAGACCTATACAGCCTACAACGCATTACACTTTTGATATTTGTTAACTAGACATAAAGACCTATGATTTTCACAACTATATTCGAGACATAAAGGTCAAGTCATCTTTAATGAGGATTTTTACAAGCACTATAATACTATCGCTCTAATTTAGCAATCAAGCAACGAATCGACCTCATATTCGGACTACGTAACACTTCATATTGTCCATATCGAAACATTTGTACTCTACTGGCCATGAAAGTTTCCAGGAATTCATCACGAAACTTTCGCAACAGCAGTAAGCAACGCAAGCTACGAGTGATAGAAGCTTCGTCCTCACATACTTGGTGCCACGAAATTTTGCGGCCATGATGTTCGCCTTTGAATTGCTTAAATGATCTTCAAGCAATATTTTCTGATTGATGAAGGTGTCGGGACTGGGACACAGCGTGACTTGTTAAGTTTGTGAAGAAATATCAGAGGCTAACTCAAGTCGTGCAGTTTGCTCTTGTATATAAAATAACTAGACGTTATAATTGATTAGGTTGAAAGTGATTTGCTTGTTTTCAAAAATGTGTTTACAACGATCTATAAACGGAGCTACTTGTATTGCGAAGGCAAAGAATTTTAAATGCATAATGAATGCGTCTCCTAAGTTGGCTGTTGCCATCAGATTGACAAAGACTTTTCGTGGCGGCCAGGGGTGACAAGCATTCTGGTACAAATACATTCAGGCAGCAATTATTCGTTTCATGGCGACTGTAGTAGCCATTTCCAGAATTACACAGAATTATACATCAACAATTTAGTTGACCGCCGCATTTTTATTAAAATAATTTTTGTAGGCGATAATTAATCCCTTGAATGGCTGTCGAGCTCATTTTGATCGATTCCAAGAAGCTGACTGTTTATTAATACATTTTATTTGGTGGAATGCCTTCATGAATTACTGATGGAGCATCCAGAAGGCAGATGTTCTGTTGGATTTCTGGTTTTCTGGTTAACTCTTCGATTGGTAGATGGATTACTCTATAAGTATCGTTCCATTTAGTGATTGGAACAGCTGATGAGAAGATGCTCTCGAATTTTTCAATTTGGCTTTATATGATGTGTCAAAGCCACTCTGCGGTATTGTCTGCGTCCGCTTGTCATTTCAGAGCATGTTGATCCACCTTTCACCTTTCCAGTCGCAGGCTAGTGCACAAAATGCAGGTCTTTCGGTTTTCGTCAGTCGATCTTTGTATTCCATTTCAAATGAGAAACCTTATTTCTAGAAAAGCAAATTCTGTAGTAAAAGGTCTGCAATAATATAGTCTGTACTCGACCGTTCAACAGACATTCACTCTTTAGGCTTGACAGACAATCTTTCATTGACATCAAGTTCCCATTGGTACGCTATGACCACGTAGTGCCCTTTATCTGAGGTCGAAACTAACTTTTTGTTCAATAACATTTTCTGATTGTCGTTGCTATGTAAAGACCGAATGATTCATCAGTGCGGAATACTATCCGGTTGCTCCGCTGATCCGGTCGAATCCTCATGTTATACCACTTAATGTAAAATTAACTGGCAACTAAAAAGTCAAACTTTGAACTTCAAATTGCCCACAGGCCTAGAAACCACACCCGGCACCTATTTTCTTAATTATTTTTGACTTTGCAACAACGCTTTTGATTTATGTTATCATAATTGACAAATTCGTTGAGGAAACTTTAAAGTTTAAATGCATGTTTCAAAGAGAAAGCGACATGTTAAAGAATTCAAAACTCCTGATGTTGAAATATCTTCCATCATGCGATCATTTCGATAAATTCGAAATAAACCTTTCCATCAACTGTGTGATCGTTGAGGAACCCTTTTAGTACGACTTCCTGGTCTGTTTTCTCTGACATCTCACTCACAAAGTAAGCAGCCCAAAAAATCTCTCAAAAATTGCCTTAAACCCTTATTGTTCTCATTCTCAAAAAAGTGCTTTATATAAGGGTGCATTTGTCAGTTCAACCTCCTCTCCAGGGATGACTTCGATCTATCGTCAAGTGCAATTTCATCTGCGTATAGCATTTCCCATGGTGGACTTGATCTCTGCGCTTGCGAAATCATGTCCATGACAAGGACAAAGAGGAACGGACTTCAAGCAGATACTTGTTGGAGTCCCACTAACTTCGAACGCATCACTTAGTCCTTGCTTGGATATCACCGTTATTGTTGCTCCCGTATATATATCTTGGATCACCTTCACATACACCTCAGGAACGTTACGACTTCTCATACACTTGCAAAGGATCTCACGTGGAATTGAATCATGTGCTTTTTCCAGGCCGATGAAAACCATGTGGAGCGAGGTGCTACCTACAAGGTACTTCACGGTTCAATCTGTCATGCTCATGAGTGACTTTGGTGGAAGTTTATTGCTTTGGTAAGCATGAAAAGCTGAATTCAGACAGATAACTAAAAATGGAGTCAAAGTTCAGTTACTAAACCGACTGATCACTAAAGCCCCTTTGGTTTCAGCTCTGTAATACTATATAAATAGTACAACGCTATAACATTGCATCAATCATTCCGGATTAAGGAATTGGCTTTAAAAAAATTAATTTTTTATGTCATATTATTTCATTGAAATCACCATCAATAATTCATCTTATTCAGAAGTAGCAGCTAATGCAGTTAAGTAGCAGAGATGTTTAGTCTGCTTTTAATTTTGAAATCTTCGCTCATTCCCTAGTCTCCGAAGCTTTTCATTTTTTCTAATGAAGCAGAAAAATTGATACAGGGAAAGACTTAACGATCTCTTCAATGCTAATTATTTATCAAATGTAACAATTTGTTCTTCATTCATTTCTGCCCTTTATGACGTCACAAGTCGACTTCTTGGTCAACACCAACAACTTCCTTCAAATTTTATTGCTCTGCGGCGAGACGAGTTGCGAAAAGAATTTGAGAAATGCGAGACATGGCGCCAGAGGTCTGATCCTCGTAAACTTGGCAGGACGAAACGCCAAAGACATTATACCGTTTTTAGAACACGGGAAACGATATTTAGGAAAACTAAATGCCAGGAAGCATTCATCCGTAAACTGACCACTGCGATGATCGCTTTGTGTTATTTGTTACGAGCTTTCATAAGTTACGCAGTGGAAATTGTCATTGTTCTCCACCGTTTTCAACTACCGAGATCGGGAGAGCGTTAGATAGAAATCTAAAGTTAGCGACAGAAAACAAAAAAGCAGAGAAAAATTTATCAATGACGTGAAGAACATCACACATGTTACAGCAACACGTATAGTTCATCAAATAAATCTCTCACAAAACGTTTCAAAAAAAATAAATATAGGATAAATGTTTCAACCCCCGGGAGATGCATAAAATGTCAAAATAGAAAGTAGATTCAGTGTACCGTACGAGGAAGCTATCACCACATTTGGTAGAGGATACACTTGTGATCCGTTCTCCGCACGAGTAATTGATCATGATATCCTTAATTTTGCGATCATTGATTGCACGATTAATCAGAGGATCGAACTTCAATGCGATGTGGCGCAAAGGTATCCCTAAGTGGATGGATCACATAAGGTTTCTAGAATGAACATGCGAATGTCATTGAACGAGGATTTTCAATTTGAATTTTACAGTCCAAGTTCGAGTCTGATGATGATTTTCCAACTATTCTATTCTGCATTAATATCATATCAATATTCGTAGGAGGCTACATTGTGGTCATAGTGCATGCTTACATGCCCCATAGCTCCAACGTCGCTGGACCGGACTTGTGCATGACTGTTGAAACTCAAAAAGTCGAGATATGCCTCAGGGTGACTGCATCTGCTGAGATTTGATAAAGTTTATCAATAAGCCAGTCTACTTATGCAAGCACATATTCTATCTCTTATAGTCCAATACTCTCATCGACGTATGAGCAACAGACTTATTTTAAGCCACATAGAATGACTTTTATTTAGTAAAATAATGCTTTATAACATTAACTTCTGCACCTAGATTTCAACACATAAGAGGTCTTTGTTAAACTTATTATTCTGATTATTCCTCTACCATTATGCTTTTGACAACTTAGCCTGCATGGATCCCGAATTCTGATGATGGCAATGCGTATTAATTTTGTGTAGTGACCGAAAATACTTATCTACTTGAAATTACGAAGAGGCCTAGATATTAAATATAAGAATTGCTAATAATTTAGCTATGAATATTTCTGTTGATGATATGTTGGTATCATGTAATGTAGACACTCTCTTGTCTCATAAATATGTATTTATTTTTATAGCAGGCATATACTAAGGTTCCGAAAATAGGAATCAGTATTTCACGATTACTAGTTTTGAAGATTATGCCCTATATATGCCCCTACAACTTTGTATTGAAGATTAATATGGTGCTTTTTGGCTACAGAATATAAATAGCTAAGTTAGAGCACTTGATTGTAATGATTGAACAGTTGTAGGCATAAGTTTCATTACCGGATCACACCGGATCATTACCCATCGGCTCTCGGATCACGCATGTAGTTATCGGATCAAATCCCGGCTCATGTCTATGAGTCGATCCGGTGTGAGTCGGTAGAAGCCCTAATCAGCAAGCATTTTTCTGTAACTAACTAGTGAGCATACACATTTTCGAAATAATTGCCAATGAAAATTGCAATATGGGCGTAAGCTCTTCTGTTGGGTAAAGTACATGATCAACAATTTACATACCAGATCAGGTATGTAAATTATCGTTTCACTCTGCGCAAAGATAATGACGTAAATCTTCGACATCATGCGATGTAATTGTTGCTTTATCATTCATTTAAAAACAATCTAGAAGGGATGACAATGTTTTCCAATTCAATAATAAGAACTGGATTCACAATTAAGCATGTCCTAGAAAAATCGTCTAGATGCGCAACTAAACGACATGCGAAGATGCTATGTAGAAAGGATGGCTTCCTAAAAATTACTAAGAGTGAATTACATTTTTTAGGTACTTTGTGCAGTGATTTCATTTTATTGTACAAAAGTTGAGGAGTAATTATTTGCAAACTAAAATTACTGTAATATCGCAAAAGATTCTAAGTAATATGCAATTTTCGTAAAATGATGGGAGGATAGTCAATTAAAGTTAGAAATGCGTGCATGCTATTCGAGACACATTTTTCTTAAAAGCAGCTGCCGCTTGACAACAGACAATATGAAACCAATGTGCCATTTGAATTTTATTTGCTATTTCCTGTGAAGAATAATTAAGGAGTCAGCGAGTTCAGTAGCTAAGCAGAATAATGGAGAATTACCAAACTTTCAGCGCAAAAAATCATTTGTGAGCAGACTTTATTTTACTTCAGTTATACAATCGTCGAGTTAAAACGTTGGCTGTCAATTTTCCTATGAGAGCGATGCGTCGAAAAATTTACCAAAAATAACATTCACTACCACATTCTAAAAATGACATGAACATTCTAAGAAAGAAAAAGGTAGAGATCCATAGCAGACCCTTGTGGCACACCACTGCAATATCCCATTTCAGTGATAATAATTAGACAAATTAGGACGTAATCCTGTGACATTAAGTTGAATTAAATTGATTAGGTAAACTTATTCAACAATTGTGCTGACTTTTTTATCGAGTAGCAACACGATCAAATCCATATAAAGCATCAGAGCAAAGAAAACTTCAAGGTGTCCGATGAAAATATTTTACAATACTGTTTTTAGCAACGCAATAAATAGTTTTGTACAGCATCTATGAGGAGCATCAGCTTTCAGTTAGCTTAAACCATTTGAAAATAACCAGGAGCGACTGCACAGAAACAGTGTTATATAATGATTTGTTAGTGACAAGCAAATTTCAATAGATGAGTGATGCTGTTAGAGATTTGTTAGTCCAATAGTGTTTCTGTGCGGTAGCCCAGTTTGTCAGTTAATTCAATCAGTTAGTCAGTTTTGATAAAATTTGACGATTGAACATAATCGTATGAAAGAGTTTTTGTTTAGTGAATCGGCTTGTGATAGCCAATACAAAATTCAGAGAACTTTATCTGATTTTCAAGGCAGTCGAAATCTACTTCATCTGTTTCAGATTGTTATTTCATAGTTTTAACATTAATGCGAATTGATGCATCATAAAGAAGGACCGTTGTATAAATAATTCAAATAACATTTCCGGCACCACGTCGGTTATTTGACTTTCATGCAAGTAGAATGAATTGTTTGTGAAAACAGAGCTCGAAAACTTCTGCAAATAAATCTCCATAAAACGATGGCTGCATTTGGAATTAGTAATTTGATGGATTTCATTGTTCTCAGATAAGATTAGCAGGCAGCGCCATCATCTACCCTGATTCCACAGTTTTCAGTATTCTGTTCGATATTTAGATTTGCTTTGAATTGAATCATTCAGGTTTTTTTGACTAGATTGAGACAAAAATCGGTTGAAAAATGTTTTGTATAAGCATATCTTTCATGAAAATTGATTGATTTCAACAATATGTTGACTGGTCAAATGTGCAGGATATCTCAATATTAGCACGTTCAACTGAAGGCTTGCGCAGAAAGGCAAAACTGCAATATTTGTGGTATTTTGGATAGAGAAGTAATTTGATTGATTTCCTCTTTTACAGGTGAGATGTAACACAAGAAATATTTCTATTTAACTGTGTAATGATGCTTGTAAATTGGCGGCATACACGTATATACATGTACATGTACATGTACATTCTTTTACCGATCCTCGTGCTAGAATATAATAATACAGCAAACTGCGTGCTGTATGTGATGTGGATTGATTAAAAATTGAAACATAAAATGGTGACCTCTGGATTACTTATGGAACTGCAATTGAAGAATGCATGTATGTCTCCTCTCCGCTGGTCTCTGCAAATATGCACATTCCTGTGTAGTCATGTTCTCTGCGCAGCCGAGAATCATCAGTGATAAGGCAACCAATTCTGACATTGAACTCGGTCGATGAACGTTGCCACTGATGCCGGCATTACTTCCTCACTCCATTTCAATTTGTAAAAAATCACCTGTTTAATATGCCTGCTTTGGGTCTTTCTTCCAAGCAAAATGCCATTTGAATTCGGAATAGAATCGGGAGAGAGAGAGAAGAGAAGAGGAAGCTTGTTCCCTGTGCTTCGCGCACTGTGGCCCCGATCAAAAACTCACAATTCGAGGAGACTCCGGAGTTTCGAGAGACTTCCTCGGTCCTCGAAAATTTTATTTGTGAAACTGTGATACACGATGAGAGGTACATGCATGGTGAGTGGATTTCATGATTTGAAAGTTCCGATATGGTTCGATAGTTTTATACAAATATCAATGACGTAGCACACATGACGAAAATGGTTCGATGATTTGGATGAATAAAGAAAATTTTAACACATGTAGATGGAATGAAAATGAATTATGCAGAAATTAGAGGTACAATAGAGAGAGAGAGAGAGAGAGAGAGAGAGAGGTGAAATAAAGCCGATGGTGTCAGAAATTGATATCTGACTCATTTTTGCAAAATCCATGAGAACAGAAAAGATGACAGAAGTTTTCGTTGGAACAGATCGTCTGGTTTCTGCACGGATGCCTCTAGTTAATATTTGCTCATTATTTTTGTGCGAGACATTTATTTAAGCATTAGTTTATGTGAACTACTCAGATTAGATTCAATTGACAATAAATCTAAATAGTCGAGTTATAGTCGAACAACAGCTTGGACAAAACTTAGGTTGGTTTGACCCCCCAAGGTTTCCACAAGAAACTAGCATGATTATCTCTAACAAAGATGGAATTCCTAAAGCTCTTCTGTAGTTTACAAATACTCATTTGAACATTGTAATAAATGTAACATTGGGGAAAATAAAAGGCATTTTATCACTAGAATAAATGAACACATAAAAGGCAGTCCGCCATCTGAAATTAGCATGCATTGCACTTTCCTGACATCACTAATTTCCAGATCATGTATCATGCCAAACCGTGGCTAACCAAACTGGCTGAAGCCTTATTCATCAAAGAATTCAACTCCGACGACCAATTAATGTTCAGACCCGAACTACGCAATTGGCTTTGTGGCAATCAATTCCGACTATTTGAACTTTGTATATAAATATTGTAAATTTATTGTTCTTTCTCTTATTTGTACACTGATGAAGGGTGGTGAATCCACCTGAAACATGTATGGTTACTTCCACAAGAGCTGTTCTTCCTTAAAATATGAATCTGGGCGCTATTGCTTTTTTTATGCAGCTCTATATTATAGTGTCTTCTGGATCAATCTCTCCACACATTTCGGTCATTGCTATTGAAGCAATGACTCTTTTTTGTGACTTTTTGTTCCTAACTATTTCTGACAACTAACCCATAATGTGGGAGTATCAAAATTTGACCTTTATTCAAAAGTACTCCTTGAAAATAGAGAATTTTGTCCATTTCTTACAAAATTTCTTCATCTTAATCAAATCAAATTACCTATAAACTATTGACAAAGCGGATATAAAGTTGTAATTCTTCCAGAACTGCATCTCTTCAATTATTAGATGAATAATAGCAATAGCATTTAATCACTTCTTACAACAGATTAATAAGTCAAACTGTCAGTTATATGCTGCAAGTAGTGAATCCAAAATAGCTAGGGGAATATGAATAGGAGAGATTATAATGTCTCAAAATAATTGATGCATTTATTCATTTAGATGCAGATATGCTGCTCAATATTTTTAATCATTTGCTGCTCACTGGATAAGTGAGATAACAGCAGACTAATTGCATAATCTTTAATCACACCCAACATTGTCTAAGAGGCTTTCATGCGATAACTGAACAAATCATAGCACTTATGAACACCATCTACTTTCAATTTACAACAGAAAATCAAAAATTCACTTTTCTCGAAAAAGGAGGAATTCAAATTTTGACAATTAATAAGATGGGTAAAATATGGGGTAAAATATGGTTAACATTCTCAGAGAATGTGTTTTTATAATGTGCGATCAGCATTCTTCGTTTTACATCTATGCGTATTGTATTGGCAACCCATGGCCACATTAATGATTCACCATGTGTGTGATGTGTCTTCGCAGCTCTTCTTGCTAATAATTGCTCTCCTCAGCTGAGTGCCAGACTTTATTTATTGATACTTTGTTTGTCTTTTTGCACGTCCTCTCATTCCTCTTTATCTATTGTTTTAGAATTAACTTCAAATTATGAAGTTGTTGGTGCCAAAGTTATCTCCATATAGCAACAATCTATTTCGAACTCCAAATGCAGAATACTCAAATGCTCGAATTAGCCACGTGAGCCTGAAATATCTGAATGGTATGCTACGATATAATGTATGTTGTGTAAATTGTGTTCTTGAATTTATCACGTATATCATTTTCTGTGTGAATAATAAAAACTGAATTGAATCTGCATCAAAATTGTGCGAAAATGTAATAATATCCTTGTGCACAATTATCTGAGAACTAATAACTCAAATATTCAAAGGTGCATTGATTGTTTATAAAGTAATCTAATTGATCTATGATCAATAAAAATGTTTTGAGCATTTAGTGGCCAAGTCTTAATGTTATAGACTGCAGTGTTTGTTATAGACTTCAAACTACACATAAAACGTATGCGGAAGTACACTAAAATCCATATCGTCTTCTCTAACGTCTTAACCCTATCAAGACCGGGCGAATGTCAGCGTCGTAGGACCGCGTGGGCCACAAGGTGGTCCTCTCAAAGTTTTCATGTTCCGATGGATAAAACTTTTTGAAAACACGGTTGCTACTTATTTCGAGTCTCTTTTTGCTACGTTCAATGCTACGTTGAGACAGCATCGAATCAGAGGCTAAATTAATTGATAGATTTTTCTTGTAGGTGTCTAGAAAGCTCACGATAACGGCACTTTCAAAAAGAAGCAAATTAAAAAGGATACCTCAAAATACCTGAAATCGAACAAGTGGCACGTCTTATTGAAATTCACACTCTAATGATGCCGGTCACTTCTGCAGAATTTGGAATATTATTTGAAACGGATTGACCGTATCCCTATCAGGACCGGGAGATTTTAGCGTCGCAGGAAACTTGTATTTTCAAATTTTTTCTTTTTTATGAATCTATGTATATTTTTTGACTCTTCAAAAATTGTTCATTACAAGTAAAGTATTTCTGGAAACTTTTACTCAAGGATGTCTATATGGCATTATAAGTATAACATTCTACGTTAATTTTAGTACTGTAAGTAACAATTTGAAATTTGAACGTAAATAATGTCTTTTCATGAATTATTGCATTTTTCTGTCTTTGTAAATGTCTCGTTCTAATGACTTATTCGCTATACAGACAAGGTTATGATACATTCCGAATGCGAAATTTCGAATGGTGATATGTATATTGCATTATCATGTGGGTTTCATATCTAAAAATTCACATAAAAACTTCTATTTTCACATTTACATGTTCATGTATACATTAAATGCACACGTATACAATGTACATGTACTCATTTTGGGAGATGAGATGAATGTCTATGTTAACAATCTTGAATTGCAAATGCAAGAATATTATGTAAATATGATACAGAAAGATTATATCAGTAATCAATGCTATTCAAAATGAAAACCATCAATTTTCTAGAAAGTGCTTTAAAAATGACCTTTAAAACTGACATTGCAGTAAGTCAATATTGCTCAAATGTTTACTGAAAGTTCAACATACATACAAGCTAAAAGTCACAAAAAATTGGAGAAAATGAGAAAATATCTATCATTACTGAGTGGAAATTTTGAAATCTTGACTATATTACTGCTTCACTAGGACAATGATTGTTTTTTTCACGAGTGCATCGCCTCTCGCGTACCGTTCACTTTCAAAATGATATCACATTTTACTATAGATGCATTCATTAGGTTTAAGCCACGCCTGCAAGGTATTCACGCATAATTTGGTTTACTTAATACATTAATGAAGTAAATCTTGCGCTTATGCTTTCAGATTTCATGCATCTTGATTTATTACATTATTAAGCAAATGATGCGCTTATGCTTTCAACATGAATAGCAAATCTAAGAAATGGCTTATGTTCGTAAGATTTAAAAAGTGACACTGCCTTCGACATTCTTCTTTATTGCTGAAAAAAGGAGAAATTTTGAGACACTCACTTTTGCCGTGCTGACACATATTTGACATTATATGATAACTTGATTCATGTACCCAGATGTCTCAATCTATCAAACTTGACTTTAATAAATAGTGGACAAGAGTGATTTTTCTAGACATGCAAAATATAACCACATGGTATATTTTAACCCTTTAGGTCACAGACATAGTCACAGGTGTCCGGTTGCCCAGATTTCTTGTGCCTTGGATCTTTTAACTTCTAATCTCTCGGCTATAAAATTTCATTCAATTTCATCAAGTACTTTCGGAGATGTGGACCGGTACATAAATGTCCCCGTATGCATTTTTGCCGGAATGATTGTGTGATCTGCTGCTCTTTACCAAATCAACTGCAGCATTATCGTTTCAAATGCAAAATGAAATAATGAAAGAAGTAAAGACTCAGTTTTTTTCCTTATTTATTTAACCTGTTGAGCCACAGTTATTCAAATTACTTATAAATATAAACTGATTTCCTTTTCTCCAAAATGACTGTTATTTTTCGAATGACTGCACTTCCTTCAAATGTGCTCTGTATTCAACTTGGTCAGTTGGGGGAATGAAATCGACTGCTCAACCGATTTGATGGATTCATGCAATAGTAGTCCATGGACAATGCACGCTTTCATCAGCTACTCTTCTGTAAATAATGATTACACTGTGAGGATACTGAAGTGAATGACGGATGTGCGCGCATCCTCGGGCTAAACAGATTAATATATTGGACTAAGCTGATCCACCAAAATCATAATTTTTATCTTTCAATCGATGTATGATATTAATTTTCTGTTCTTCTATGTCTCTATAAACTTGGAGTACAGATGGATGCTAGTTGCTATATTCAATGATGGCTGATCGTTTTCATCTTGAAGTCAGTACTTCAATAATAGTCATTGAAGCTCATATCGATATATTTCATAAAGCATATCGATCATGTGATCATTCGACAAATGTGTAATGACTCCTAACCATGCCAAGATTTTTTGATCGTTATCGGGAAGATAGACACTGTAATGTTGTCCACATTACTTGTACAAACCCTATTTTTGTTTGTTGTTATTTCACTCAGTGCCGCGTTATTCTGCTAAGTAAAGTAAGTTTTTGATTTAATCCAATCATAAATATTGAAAGTTGTAATGAATTACTTGATTCATGATTTTGTTTAAATGCCAATACGCTTATGAGAAATGCAGTCTGATCTAATCAAAGTTCTTTCAAGTTTAGGCAGGATACATTGAGATCCTGGCAATGATCCTGGCTGGAGATTATTGGCAATTTTCGCATTTAAATTCTTTGTACTCTGCAACAGAAAACGGTCACTTATAACCTAGTAGTCAATTCATGATCTGGGACAAAGCAAGAACATATCAAGGTAAAGAAGCTTGCAGGTGACTATGCTCTCTAGCCAGATGAAGATTTTTGTCTAAATGGCAAACTTTCATTCATACAAACAGTCTTGTGGCATGGCGAACAGCTTCGAGAAAAATTGGATCTTGCAGCTTCTTCTGATTTACTTTGAAGCTGAGATGCTCATCTGCTGTCTCGTCAGCTTGCAAGTACAGCCAAGATTAATCTGTATGATATATTTTAACATGTGGTTACAATAATTTCACTTGAAATGAGAATGTTGCACTCGATTTGGAACTTTTATATTTGATTTGCAGATCGCCACTGATTAAGGTGAATTAACGTCAGATTTTGTTTTCATCACGCTGTTGATATGGCAATCTGCATTTGAAACGGAAACGCTTCACCTCATTTCGGCAATTCTGCTGTTGAAAAGTCAGCGATGAACTCGAAGCGTTGATGCTGCGAACTGTTATGTCATTCGGTCGGCAGTTGAATTGTCTTTTCTTAAAAGGAAGTGGATGATTAGCTTGTTGATCGGTCAAGCCTAATAACTTTTATCAGTTGCATCTATTTTAAGCATTGATACTTGCATAAGACGTGTGTGAGCATGACAAACCCCTACCTTTTAGAATTATACAATGTATGTGCAATATGCAGGCCGCACGTTCAACGAACTTCGAATCTAACTCTGTAGCTCCATCACGTATTCAACATGAGTACATATCCCGTTCAGTCAAAATGTTGAGCGGATTCCGCTGAAAAGAAAACCATTTTATGACAAAATTGGAAGAGCTTATGACAAGGTTTCATCCACCGCTCCAGAAGTACTTCGATCATCAGATGGCGTAATGTCGTGAGGTACTGCAAAAATGGGGTAACATGGAACAATTTAGCTCATCAGAAGCATCGATGGCGATTCTCCTTATTTGTCTGTACGTACAAAATAAGTAAGCACCTAATACATGATTGGCATACGATGAACATAAAAATGCAGCGCAGCACCTTATCTCTGCTTTCCGATGCACTGACTAAGTCCATTGAATAAAGCAACTTCCTTGAAAAAGGCTAACTTCTGGGAGGAACAGATGGAATGACAGGTGATATCGGAAGGAACCTGAACCACGATGTTGGGGCGATTATAAAAAGTAAGGGAAGATGTTCATAACATGCAGGATGAGAAGAAGACATCCCCGATATTTTCAACTCTACTGCAGATGGCACTGAGGTTTAAATGACCATATCTCATGACCATCCACAAGCTAGGGATGGAGGTCTAGGCCATGGAAGTTCTAAAGATATATCAGGTGATTAATCGACCAATGAATCACGTACATTGTCTGAATTGGAAAAAAGACGCTGTCGATTAGGTCAGGGATTAATTTTTAGGATCTGATTGGCTGCAGCATAGCGCAGACAAGAGAATGTCATACTTTGTGAAATTACCCTGTCAAAAATGCTTTATCTCAAGATTTTTAAGATAGAAACTTAGTGAATGGAGCGGTGTGGTGGAAGGAATCAAAGTATAGAATTGATTAATATAGAGACAAATTAATTCTGAATTAATTCAAATTAATAACAAGTTAAAAACCTGGCTATTCTGAAGAGGGCCACCAATAATTGGGATTTCGATACGCTGGTTTCTGGTAAATGAACCTTGTGCTGAGTAGATTTTCGCTAAATGAGTTCCCGCTAAGTCGGGTAAAACCTACATTTTTTGTATGTTTCAATTGATACTTGATTTACTAAGTCTTAGATTGATTGATAATTGCTGTCTTTGAATATAGCTGACACAGACATTCCTGCTTGATTGACATGTTGACAAATGCTAGGTGTCTGTATAAAGATGATTGCTGTTACTAGAAATGTTCATAACTCATAATGCATATTATAACTTGCTACCTACACGAATTGTTGAACAGTTTTCACATATAAATTGATAAATAATCATATAATCATGTGATTCTGACAATACGGTTTTTAAAGACATCTTCATCTATTCCACCGCATGTTTCACTTTTGTTGTTCCTGTTAAACGCAATTTGTAAAGTTGACTGTCTGTGCCCTATTCTAGTAGGCAAATTTAGGCTATGGAAGATCTTTTAGAGCTCATCAACAATGTCATCTGACGCAAACAAGCTCCTAAAATAAAAGAAATGGTTTTTAGCTGCAGAGTTTCTGCGGTTTTCAGGTTTTAAAAGAGAATGGTTGAATATTTTATGTGAGAATAGCTGCCGCTTACATTGTTTGCGCTGCCGCTTACATTGTTTGCTTGCAACAGCGCTGCAGAATTTTGTGTGCAGTGTTCCATTTGCAGTAATTCATACAAAATGATACTTCTGTGTGATAATTTGCCCAAAGTTGATGAAAAATGATAAAA
This sequence comes from Prostheceraeus crozeri, assembly GCA_907163375.1. Taxonomy (NCBI): domain Eukaryota; kingdom Metazoa; phylum Platyhelminthes; order Polycladida; family Euryleptidae; genus Prostheceraeus; species Prostheceraeus crozeri. Next base: position 68,177 of record CAJQUW010005603.1, on the reverse strand, counting down.
CTTCTTGCTTATTATCGATTCATAAATGTGATTTTACCTCGAAGGTGATCAAATTCTGTCACAAATGAAATCGGTTGAAAGTGGTGCATCACTCTAGGAAAGAATTCGGTTGTGATACCTGTCTTGCTTGTCACAGTTTCATAACTGTGGAAGCAAATGAATTAGCACACCCTGGACTCCGACTTCTTACACCGCTAATGTGCGACAACAAAGAACATAATATCTATTTTAAGTTTCAAAGTAATTTGTAGGTGCGACCAGTTATCAATGACATGACAATGTCCTCTGCGAGCGTGAGCGGCATAACCATTTCAATAGCCTCTGCGATTTGAAAAGGAAGCACGTGTTTGACTATTTCGAATATGAATGCATGCTGCACACTTTCCATATTCACCAAAAAATTGCCCTTGATCACTCACATGCTTTACTTCGAATCAAGAAAATATCTTGAGTGAATCTTGAATTAAGATTAATTATCCAAGCATAATCAACAGTTGTATTCAAATGGTTGCTAGCTTGAAATAAGGCGGGTCACGGTCCGACTTTGGCTTTTAAATTGAAAATCACGATACTCCGTTCATTGTTTCATTTTGCATTTCAAACGATAATGCTGCAGTTGATTTGGTAAAGAGCAGCAGTTTGCGCACTCATATCGGCAAAAATGCACTTGAAGCGGCAATGACGCAAATTCCTTTCGACTGCCGCACTTTGAAATATCTTTGTCAATCTTGAAGTGACAAAACTCGTTCTTTACTGGTCAAACCTAGAAATGATGGCTAATCAGGTGGATGGATCTGTTGATTAGCTGATGAAACATGACTAATATGAACTAATCTGTGAAGCGAAAGTTTCTATTTAACAAATATATGGTGGATGAAAGCTGAAAGCGTAGAGTTTGATAGCTCAGCATTTTTGCAGAACTTTTAAGCATCACGAAATGAATGCAGACTAGATATGTAGATATATTTCATGTAATACGCCCTGGGTCTATGAGATAACTCAAAATTAGGAATTCTCCTATATAACTGCGATGGTCATTTTTACAGCGGAAGCTTCCCCATTAATCAACTATGCAAAAACTTCGTTGTCAAAGTGTTAACGCATGTATTGCTAAAGGCCTGCAAAAATGCGGAAATATCGATTGTATGTGGTAATAAAATTTTTGTCTCCGATGCTCTTTACATGTTGGGAAGCGCTGACGTTTGTCTGAAAAGGTGATTAGCTTTCACTCAACTTTTCATAATTAATGGTATAGTAATACATGCATGCCTCTTGCGTTGTTGATGTGAACTGGCAGCTGCACTCTACACATACTTCGTGATGCGAAAGAGTTCATTTCTTTGCCTGTTGACGTAGAGTTCATGATTGTTAACGAATACTTTTAGCAGACAAGAATGCACGACAAGGTTGAAGCTAATAACACGGTGTCATATTGCCTCTAGAGAATACTATTTTAACTTTTTAAGCCATTTCTGTTATTATCGTCTCCCGCTACGTCAAAAATCACTTCTGTTGTCATTAATTGCCGTTGTACTTCAAAAGACAACAGGGACTTTATATATAATTTTTAGCAAAATCATCGGGTTTACATACAAAAAGCCTGATATCAGATTTTTCTCGAGTACTGTCTCCATCACCTCTGATTCTCATGGGACAGAAAATTCGAGTAATGAACATCAGATTTAATCCATAGCGTTAAGTTTACTGAAAATTTCTTAGCATGTATGCAGTAACATGCTAAAAGAGTTTGGACAAGTTACTGGAGATATTTTAAAGAATACATTTGAGATACTTACGTTATCAAAAATGAAGTACTGTGCCGAATTCTGTTTCCTTAACAATTTAAAAAGTTAAGATCAAATTCAATATCAATTTTACAAAAGATATTACCATCTAAAGCAGACTACACCTAATTATTGTCTCATTGGTGAATTTGGAATATGTCCTATGGATGCTCATTTCTCGAAGGCAGCTATGTGTTATTGGATAAAAATAATTACGAGAAATGAAAGAAGTTTGATGAAAGAAGTCTATGATGCAATATATCTCAATATGACTTCAGATAGTCATGATAGTAGATATACATGTACATGGTGCTGGCGAATAAGGAAGTTACTTACAAAACTCAGCCTGCCAAATCTATGGGACGAACAGGCAACGGCTGATAAAGGGAAATATTTGAGAATTGCAAAAAATCGAGTGACCCATTACGATAGAGAAAAATGGATATCTACAGCAAAAGATAACCATTCTGGCCTAAATTATTTAGAATTATGTGGTTTTGAGAATACTATGAATTCATATCTGAATTTTGATATTGAATACAATGACATCAATATATTATTAAAATTTCGAACAAAAAAATCACAAATTAGATTTCGTAACTGGCAGTTACGGAAATCGACTGCGATATGAAGAGCGTTTATATGAGCTATGTGATAATTCGAAAGTGGAGACTCTGTATAATTTCATGATAGAATGCTCACTATATCAAAATTTACGTCAAGAAACAGCGCCTTTGTTATGCAACTGTAGCAATACAACAGAATTCAATAAATTGATGAATATTTTAAATCCAAAACTGGTAAAATCCATCGCGAGGTTTCTCAAAAAAGCAAACGACTTGCGAACGATAACTAAGGAATTCACTAATCGATAAATATGAAATCTGGAAATTTATTTTCGTCAATTCTCCTCTCCTTCCTGTTCAGAATATGTTTTAACAACATCAACCGTACGCTTTATGTTTTTTGGATATTATGTGAGCACACATGCTCCTGTTTTCCAATGTTCTTGGAAATAAACATTTTTGACTTTTGACTTTAACACAAACATTATGTATTTCATCGTTTTATTAGAGATTGCAACAGTTATTTTACGAAGCAACACGTCGATGCTGATGAAATTTCATGACTTTTTATGTTATGCATCTCCTACATGTACATGTATGTAATCTACATAATACTTGAAGCATTTTTATTCGGATTCACTATGCTTTGTACGCAACAAAATTTACTTTGACACATCACGTGTCATGGGATTGATTCCACCGCAGCGTAGATATATGTCGCTTGCAGTTTGATTGCAGAAAACGTTCCTGTTGAGACAGGTGACAACATCATCACAATTGGAAGTAGTTACTATCCTTTCTTCAGCCCTTGGACTGCGTCAACTCAAACCGAATTAACGCTACAGTCGAGTAGTGCCTCATGCAGCAGAAATGTGCACTGACACTATGGTCAGGCAGTGCGCGAACTCAAATTAGCAACCTTAAAGTGCGATAATACGACACTGTTCGACCAACAAACATATCTGACGCGGAAGGTTGGACACGTGACTTGACTGATTGTAGAAAGGTACATGGCAAGGGCATATTCGCTGCTTCGCATGACGCGAGCTGCGGTCATGTTTCGTCAAATGTTTATCATGTTTAGTCTGTTATTATCTAGCACTCGCTCTGCATTTATTATTCTTATGAACACAGATTCTGTTATGAATGAAGCATGCTCTTTTCGATCTTCGGTGCAAACGATTCGATGTTTGTTTCCTGAAAGTACGGTTAAACGCTTTTCATAGATAAGGGCTTATCTTGTTCTTTATTCTCTTCTGTATCTAACAATTTCTTGTTTGATGGCAGAGTGCTTTGAGACCACCATTAATATCATTTCATATTGCTTAGTGTTTGAGACTGAACCATGGCCCACTTGATGCTGCATCCTTTAGAGTAGGGCTCCGACCAGATGAACCAGATCACGATCCGAGCCGGGCATCGGTTTCCGATCATCAATTCTCGAAGCCCGATCGGATCCCAATTATACCACAGGCATTAAAAAGAATTCAAAATATTTTCAAGTTCTTCAAAGAGACCTATTTCTTCCTCGAGAAGATGGGGAAATGAAACCACTTCAGTGCTGGAATAGCCACTATGCGCAGCACAAAATTTTTTCAATGTAATTAAAGACGTCTTTGGCATCCACGAAACCTTGCTAGTTTGGAATTAACTCTTCATTGCTGAAGGAATTCGATAGCACTACTCAGACACTCAAGACAAAAAGCAAATCGATCTCTGCCCTCATATGTTCTCACTCCTACATCTCTGTCTCAAATCGTCTGAAGCATCTTCTTGCGAAGGTGCTGGCAATGATGGACCTGCTTGGGTAATAAAGACAACTGAAAGGCCTAGGCTAAGATGTGCGTGCAGTTGCACAGACATACCACATGATATGTATTTCAATGAGCCTCCACGCACTTCACATGCAAAGTCGTATAACAAAATGAATGCACAACTGAAATACACTTTCAATAGTAATGAGGCTAATTGTCTCTTATCAATTTTTACACTCAGTCTGTATTCTCAATCAAAGACTCTTTGACAGATTGATGATAGTGCTAATTAATATTTGATATTTCTTAATCAAGGTAATCAAGACTTTGATAAAAGTACGAATGCGCATGCTATGTAGATGACAATAGCCAACCGCAAATAAAACGTGTAAGCTCAATCTTCAACCTGTGATGATGAAAAGTTTCATCGGAAAGAGCTTTCTTTAAGTTTATTATGAAATATGAGGATGAGGCCTGACGTGCAGTACAGATTCTTGTGAAGGTGATTGCGCACACAAAAGATTAGATGCGACATTTGCATAGGTCAACTGGGAATCAAACTCAGTCATCGGAATGTTTACGTGGAATCACTACCATCAAGACTAAAAAGCAGGAATGGCCTGTGAGATGGGGCCCGATTGACTTGAGATGAGCGCGGAGAGAGAATTCTTTTGTAAATCAAAGTTTCAATCTTTTCATCAGTCTAGCAGGGATGTAAGTGCAAACTTAACAAAATCTCCTAGAAGTCACGAGCCTCGATATCTCAGTAATCAGCATTGCATCTTGAGTTTGAATTGTTGAACAGCATTTTCAAGACAAAGAGTTGGGAATTTCAATAGCAAGGAAACAAAGAGTCAATAATAACAAGGAATTGTAGCTGTTTTTCTCCCGGAAATTCTAAACTACATCACACTTTCTACCCGGAAAATGAGAGCAGGGAAATCAAGAAGAGCAACACCGGTGCCAGTTGGTTTGGGTTGCTTTAAAGCCTTGCCAACCAGTTGACCGGCACTGTTTGAAAACCGATCAATGATCATCTAAAATAATTGTGAGATTCTTTGAAGAATTGATTCAACACGCTTAAAAACGAATGAAGATTTGTTCATAAAAGTAGTTTGTGGACGACTACAGGGCATAAACCTCTGTATTTTTATAATCCACATACTGTCTCTACTTAAATCATCGCGTAGTGAATTAATCTTGCTACGAAAATTGAGTTGTGGTTAGAAGGTGCAAAGAGCGCTCTTATCCTCTGCTTCAGCCTACTGTTAAAATCGATGCGGTCAGTCGATTTGGTCATGCTTGTGACATGGACTGTGACATTCAGATAGCTCCAATTATTATAGCATCTCTTTATTATCTCACTACTATATAATCTGTCCACTTTGTTCTTTGTATCCACTATTTGTAGCACAAAACTGACGTCGTTACTTGTAGATCTTTTGTGAGAAGTATAAATATACATCGCTTTTGTGACTTATACTACTTCTTATTTCTGCCTATGGCGTGATGCAAACAGAGAAACAGGCTAGACGAATCATTTCTTAACAACAAGTTTTCTATCTTGAAAAGATACTCAAACAAATGTGTGCGAACACGCTTCCTGAAATTCCGTTTACTACAACGAAATGCTGCTCAATAGAATGGAAATGGTGCACATGAGAAATTCGACTCTTAAAGAGTCTGAAAATCCGGTCTACATTCAACAATAAGTTCAGCAACTAAATCGATACTTAAAGTCTTTGTTGGAAATATTTGTCGTCATAAATTTCAGTGCACAGGTAAATACTTCACACCTTTCAATTTCTGAAATCCTATGAGAAAAGTAGCATTGCTCTATTTCCAATAGAAGATTATGTTCGAGTTTGTCAATTAGCAAGTCATTGAAATTTCAACGGGCATTCATTTAATATCACTTAAACACACTAAGGGAGGATGGGGCACATTGAACATGGTTTTGATCTTTTCTCAACAGTTCGAATATAATATATCAAATGAACCAAAATCAAACTCAATTGAAAGGTTCGGGGTATGTTTAGTAATCTCTGAGTTGTTGGACGTTTTTGTGACATTTCCCTGCTCACAATTTCAATTTTAAAATTTCTACCAAAGTGGTTCAATGTGCCCCATTTGTGGGGCACATTGAACCACCCGGTGGAGCATTTTGAACCTGTTTTATTTATTACTACTTGCTCAACTTTATTAGACTTTATGTACCAGATCCATAGCTTCAGTTCATGAATTATGAAGATCAGGCAAGAAACTCATGTTTGAGATTTTTATCGTCAAAAAAGATAGTATGCTTGATATGAAAAAATACATGCCAATTTCTGAAAGAAAAATGCAGAGTTCTCAGATAAATAGCATTATTTATGATAGAAGAGCCTTTGTGAGAGCATTAATTCTAAAAGTATTGATGCACAATACTACATTTATCATTGTGATCAACAATTAAGCATGCCTGTAGGCATTGTGCATTATATGTAGACATGAAAGACACGAGTAGGCCTAAGAAAAAAAGCTGAAAATCACCAACCACATAACCAAGAAGTATTAGCAATTCAATTTATTTGACCAGCAAATGAGTCTCCAGTGTATTCAAAGCCACGTTTTGTTTGAGATCACTGATTCAAATCAATTATTTTTTTCAATATTTATTCTTCGCAATGCTGCTACCCTAGTGCTTTGTTTTCGAAAAGAGTTGGAACTCACGAAAACGAATGTCGTAACTGCTCAAATATTTCTAAATAGTCAATTTGATAGCGTTGTTGACCAATTTGTTTCACAATCACATGTCAAAATTTATAAATCACTTCGTTCACTCAATAAAAGAAAAATTGATCATCCAAGTGGGGAACTACGAAACATGTTCAAAGTGCCCCACATCGTTCACTTTTTAAAAACGTGCCTGTGTGAAAATGAGGCTGCACGCAACGGGTTTTTAACTGCTAGATTAATGAAACTGATAAAGAATACTTGGGGAAAATGCTGTCTACCGAAAATACACGAAGTTTTTAGCTACATTAAAACAAAAGTTCTGATTTTCTGATTATTTACTTTTTCATTGAAATTTTCGGAAATTCTGCGAAAATAATGACGGAGAGCATAAACAATTGAAATTATCAGAGGAATCATGTTTATTTGTTACAATAAACAATGTCTTAAAGCAATAAATTCTTCAACTGAGGATGAAATTCAATACTTAATTATTCTATCTACAAGATTTTATTCATTTCAACTACTACAGAATTCCTAGAATATCATTTTGTCGTCGCAGAAAAGCATGAAATTCTAAAAACTTAATTACAAGTGTGCGTCAAAGTCAGCCCTGAGGGTGATGGATTCATATGCATGTCATATTTGGCGTGTTCACCGCTAAGAGTTCCGCTTTCAGTTGGAAAACGGAAACATATACACAAATTTTTAAGAAGGTTCACGACAGAATATTGAAAGGACGGTTAGAATGAAGTTTTGATCCCAACATCATAAAGTGACCGGTTTTACCATAAACGTGGGGACCTCATTGAAGAACAGACACCCGAGAATTAGCAAAGAATCTGGTGCCGGTGTCGCATTGCTCTATGTAGGTTATGCCAGCACGTTCATGGTATAAGAATACAAAACACTTTTTTGTGTGGTCCCCTACTCAGATGCAATCAGTATTTCCACATACTTGTCAAACAGGTGAATCTCCTCGACTCCACCAGGTACATGTCGCCTGGTTCATAAAAGCACTGCGAGAATAATGCGAACCTGATCGACTTCAGTTTTCCTTCATTCAGGTCTATGACTTGAGCGAGAGTCGGATTGTTCAATAGCCAATGTGAAGCAAGCCGCATCACAATCTGCTTTCTTTTATTCATTAATTTCTTCAGAAATAATTGCTAACTTTATAATCAACCTGCTTAGAATTAGTCCAGTCGTCTGCACGAATTTCTGTAGGCAATGACGACGAGTGTGAAGGTCCCTATAGCTGCCTGGTTCATCTTCTTGTCAGATAGCATCAAAGAAAGCACATATGAATACAATTGGAAGCAAAATGAAATCTTCGCTTAAAATGAGATTTTCTATATTTTCTCTCACCAAGTAAGAAGCACGAAGCTTAGAGCCATAGTTTTGGGCATGGAATATGTGCAAGTCATTTTCTATCTTGAGTATGGTGTCATGCTTCTCATCAGTAATGCACGTGAAATTATGTATGAAGATTGAAGTAAATATGTGGTGAATATGATGAATGCAAGATGAATGAAAATATAAGGTGAATATGTGAATGATAAATGTGGCAAAATGTAAGATTGACCAAATGTTGTGCTTTACATTAGGAAACTTGCTAAAATTTGAATGTGCTTAGCTTATAGACAAGGGTGCATAAACATGCTCAAGCTCATGATGACCTGAAGACATTCCATGTCGAAAAATTTGTCTATAGGCTTAGTACTTCTCATTGGAATTGCATGTGCTTTCTTTCATCGTCTCTGAGAAGATGAAGAAGCAGGAAGAGCTCGACAAACGTGCAGATTCGTAGTAGCTATGAGGTGTACATCACCCTGTGAAAGTCTCATTATCGACCTCGGTCCCTGCAGAAACTCGTGCTACCAGCCGTGTTACCTGTGAATGAAGTTTTTCTCACATTTCAAGAATTGAAGGTTTTCTCACGAGATTTCATAATTATTGACATTACATTGTAATTGTATATTTTTAAAAAATACTTACAGATCGGAATTGTAGTTATTTTTGGACTAATTCAGAGCAAAGAATAGAAGCTTTGCAAGAAATATAATTTTGTCAATTTTATTGGGATCTGGTTATCTCCAGGCTCTCCAGCATTAGTGCTAATGGGGTTAGGTCATCTATATGGCTAATACTGTAGTTCGCATAACTGTAACGCTGCAGTTCAATTTTTACGCATGTTAGTCTGAGCTCCGGTTGCAATTTGCCACGATATCTGATACATTATACTTCAAGAATATTAAACCCTGTTCAAATGGATTATCCCAAATTTGACTTTTCACACTTCAGATTTATGTGTCAATTTTAGTGCACTTTCTCAATCTCGTTAGTTAGTAAGTTGGCAAGAAGTCTGTCAAATTTGAATTTGAATTCTCGCTAAGTTCACGAAAAAAGTCAGAGAATTAGGCAAGGAAAGAATATTGTAACCTTGCCAATCTTCTGTTTAAGTGATCAAATCAAGACGGCTTAAGTGTAGAAATCAAGTCCACGTATTCCTCATTCAATGGAACTAAGCCGGAAGGTGATGTCTAAATTATTCTAGTGTCTCAAGAGATCTTACAGCTTGAGTAAAGTGTTAGAAAGTCCTCGGGCTATGTTCGCAACTCCTTTGTCATGTTCCTATACTTAGGGATGCCATTGTACTCAATGAAGGAGAAATATACCCCAGAGACAGTTATACTGATTACGTTTGCCTTCCAACAGATCAGTATTGCTGACATAAACGTCTTCTTCGTATTTAGATCTATTAGCTTTGCAGTGCATCATCAAAATAATTGGAACGAAAATAAATTGTTCGAAATTTGAACAAAGCAAGACAAATACATCTTTCATGCTGAATTCAAGTTTTATGATCGGTCAATACATCGAGGTGAGATCTCGATGAATTCCTATCTGTCAATGACTTATCAGATTGGAACATTTTCATTACGAGTTTTCCATGTAGACTGCTAGCAACAATATCGAAGTTGAATGTTTGAATTGACCTTTGCTTATGCCTACATTTTCTTTTGAAAAAACTGTTCATTTCTTTATTAGTTGACAAATAGAGGTATCAGATATCAAATATCAAATAGAGGTATCATAGCTAATTCTGTATGCACCGGCAATCTGATCACTTTGTTCGGCTCAATCCCATCCATGCGGGGAGTGAATTGCGCCCCTTTGTATGTTTCTGTAGAGCTAGACATTCATATATTTCATAAACTACAGTTTTCGCGTATTTTCAAACTTTTCTCTATGAATAGCTGGATTTCGTCTTCACTAAAGAGTCATATTTATCACTTATCCGATGATTTCAATGAATAGTGATCAACGAATGTAATTACATGTAAAAGCTTCACTGTGTATCTGAAACACATTATGAAGCTTTAATCTTTAATGAATCCACTTAGTCAAGATTGTACAATTATAGTTGAATATGGTGGAATCTAGGCCTACTATGGCAATAATAATTGCCTCATCTGGGTTTTTTACAGATGAATACAGATATTTTTTAAGAGTTGGTAGTTTTTCTAATCTAGCATCAATTTTATTTCTTATATTCAGTAACTGACTTATCATAGTTTTATTGATTCATCCAAAGCATTCAATCCATTTCAAAACTCACATGCAGGCCTGAGTTTGAAGCCTTTCTATTTAATGAAACTGGGTCATGCACAACAAATTATGAAAGAGTATCTTACTGAGCACGTAGTCCATAGATAAGGGATATATAGGTAGAGTGTCGACTCAAAAAAGTATCTGCATACAGTGAAACGTTTTATATGAAAAAATTCCGTTTTTTGCGGAGATTACGTTCCCGTGGCCCAAAAAATTATTTGAGCAGTTTTAAAAAGTCAAAATTTTCCAATTTATATACTACCGAGATGATGTCCCGATATAAGTAGTATGAAACAAGCTGGATATCAAAAGGAATGAGCATTTGCTGATAAGCATCCTAACTAAGCAGAAATTAAGTTGATGATCATGGTAATTTCATGATCCTTATTATAATGGAAGTCTTCATGAAAAAGTCGCGATGTTATTCGTGCTTTCTTGGCTGAAATTTCAAGTTTTAAATTCAATTTTCACCGGCATTCACTAAATTCATGTTTCATTTATTGATTCTGAATAGTGATGTGGACCCATTTACATCTTTCAAAGTTAATTGAAATCATTGTCTTTGATTATATGATTTTCTGCCAGTTGCAGGTTGCTTGTGATATGATTACGCTTAAGAAAATGCTCTTGAGGTTCAGCATGAAGGCAATAGCAGGTCATTGAGTTGCTAATTTAACAAACATTACCTCTCCAAGGCTGTCATGATACTGGGAATCTGTGAAATACCATCATTCCTTCTGCATTACAATCATGATCACTCAATTCCGTGGCAATTTCTTCAAAACTGCAAAAATTTGCATATCTCACATTTTGTGACAATGCCAACTATATTCCCCAGAAGTTCATTTAATGAAATCGAAAGTGTATACACATTGGTGATTTAATAAATGCGGAGTTACCACTATACCTGATATACCTACTCTATGAAGTGGTCGACAAACGAATTAGCTACAAACAGAACACGAAGATTTTGAAGCTGTTTGAGTGTCACTTGCTGACAAAATATGCAATCAATGTTGGATCTTTTTCTTGCGTAGGCCTCTTGAAATGCTGTGCTGGCAACAATTGCAAAAACGTGATATTTTTCATTGATGCTTTGACTGTTGCCGAAATTCGACAACTCCGATCACTCTGCATGTATATACCAAAGACATGCGCTGTCCGATACAGACGCTAAACCTCTTAGAAACGACAATGGACAGTCCATATGTAATTGCATCCCTCTGACACTAATAGTTGTTTTCAGTTTTCAAAGCACTAGATCTTTTGTAAAAATAACACTGCAAGCCGGAAGCTGCACTAGATGTTCTGTGTAACGACTCCCGACATGTCATGTGCAAACTTTTCATGAAGGTTTATTGGTAATTCTGCCGCGGAGTATACTCCATGACCAAGGCCGGACTTTTCTTCTTCCTCTAAAATGAACACAGCGACATTTCTTGACCGAGTAAAATACCCATTTTGTCCCATTTAGGAGGGTAAGCCACTGACTTTGCTGCAACTATCTAGTATTGTATGTATGTATGCATAGGCATACTATTTGAATGCAACCTTTGACGGCATTCATTTAACTGTTTTCATACTTAGATGGTAAGATGCAACGGAGCACTAGTAGGGAGCCAAACTGGCGATTCCCCTTTTGGCCGCCAATAAATAGCGTAGCACCGATCAGCATAGGCAGCCTGGTTAACTTAGGCAGGTTGAGAAATCATACGACTGTGTCGCTACTTCATCAGATAGATCTACATGCATGTTAGCATTCAAATCGGACAAAGAGCTCAAATAGTTATGTAATGTACATCACGACCAGCTATCAGCCATGCAACAGCATATCATGGCATCTTTCCGAGTGATGATAATCGACCTCTGTCAAAGCTTCCAGAAATTTCACAAGCAAGACAAGAGCGACATGGTATTCGTGAAGACCTCGACGCTTTTTTCATTCAAATGTTGAAAGAGCGTCGAGGTCATCAGACTGAAAAAGGAAAAGAAGGAAATTTACCTTAAAGGAGAACTTTATATACGTTAACAACCTGCGTAAGTTCTCCGGGGTTACGGTAACTCGCGAGAGTTATGCGATCACACTAAGATCCCTCGGTCGATGAATCATGTTTCAAAGAAGATTTCGAGCTTTCTGAGTGTCATGATGATCACTCATCTGCTCTAAAGAGAATATCCATCTTTCAATGAGTACCTACGCGTGATCAAATGGTTTGGCTTGAATGTGCCTCCATGTAGCTGCTATTAGGCCTACTAATACTTTTTGAAGTTCTCAATTCTCAAATTTTCTTCAATGCGAACATTATTTGCTCGCGTGAAGGAATGCTCATCTGCTGCGATCAGCGGTGATATTCAATTTCTCTGAATGAATCACTCTAGCTCGTTTGTGAGCTATGTCGGGAGACATGTAGATCTAGGCCTAGGACTACAAATGAAAACTTCAATATTCCAAATGAAAACTTCTATATGTTATAGCAATCATGAAAGTTGCCAAAAGAGCGATGATTTGTATTCCCTTGGCTTTGCGGCTTACGAAAATTACAATGCATCGAAGACATTGCTTTACAATACTGTAGCTAAATAACTTCAGCGATATAATATGAAGCCCGCTTCTCTGGAGTCAGGCTTCATCAGAAAAATCTAAATTCAACCAATTTTATTAGAAATAAACTCACATGAGGAAGAAATGTTGAAGTGAAGAAATTTTGGATTCCATGAAGTGTCATAGGCGGATTAAGAAACTGGCGATAGCAAATTCAAGTGAAGAAATAGTATTTTCCATGAGTAGTCTTAGGTATCGTGTGTAGTTCGATTGCTTTCTTTGTAGTAGAGTGTCATTGTAGTTCTGTTGCTTACCTCCATCATTCACTTTCCACTTGTCCACTACTACCATTATCCACCATGTGTAGTCTCAGATATAGTGTAACATTAGTTCACTTGTAATCGTTGTAGTAGCATCATTTTAGTTCTATGTTTTACCTCCACTTTCCCATCATCGGTTTCCTGTTGTTTTATAATATCCATTTTTAATTTCCTTAACTAATGGTGATCATTGTCCTATTCTATTTCCACTACCAGCATCTGTAGTCGGTACAGTATATTAGACGTCTGCTTTGAACGGGTATGCGGCAGTGTTTGGAATCTAAGCTATTGGTATATTAAAATTAAGTGTGAGTAGTGTTACAAATCTTAAGATTCCATTTTTTACCAGATATTGGGCCAAAGCTGATCAATTTTAATTCGTTGCCACGAGAAAGCTCCATTGAGTTCTTTTAAGAACTGATTAATCCAATGGTTACAACAGCATTCCATTTGTACACTTGTGGATTGAAGAACGCCATCAGTCCTAATCACGACTACTTCAATTAATAATTTGAATTAGTAAGCATTATATTCTATTATAAATGGTTGCTGCGATGATTTTCATCATCGTATGAGAATGAATAATTGTAGTGTAGGCTACGAGGTGTTTATCATTTGCTTTGCAATATTTTTGGTTTGTACAGTGTGATCATGTTTTTATAATAAAGTAGATTTACTGTTCGTTATTGCACAATTATTAGGTTTTAAAGCAGGGTCCTCCTACACAGAAAGGTTAAAAAATTAAAAGGAAAAATGTGCGCTACTTTCTTATTTTCGCAAAATTGAAACTGTCACAAAACTTTATGATTACAGTATCATGCAACAGCTCTTTGAAGATGTGATGACTTTTTCAATTGATGTCTGTGTTCATCTACATTCTCGGATATGTAGATCTAGGTGCACGAATATTAACCATGTTAACATGTCTGAAATTTGATGCACAAATCTGGTCAATTATGATGAATAAGATCATGAGATTGTCTGTCTTAACAGGTGCATGTAAAAAGCGGAATGGTTCGCTTGATTTTCTTTACTTTATGTACGTACACAATATAATGCTTACAACTGGGCGTCAGTTGTTGATTGTATGATATCTTATTTCTATGAAAATCACATCAATGTTTTGATTGTTACTCTAGTAAGTAATTTTGCCGCTACACAGCTGATGTTGTATCAAGGGAATTAGTTGTCATGTTGTCTGCGAATTGATTAGTTCAGTGTTTGTTAATTGTAGCATCATTTTATCTGTCAATTGATAAAACAAAAAACCATTGAACTTTCTTCAAATAGTTTCTTTATCACGAAAATGTTCCAGTCAAAACTCAGCAAGATTATGAAGTTTCAATAATCGATTAGTCGCAAGATTATTACATCGAAAGTGCGAGCATTATGATAATTGACTTTCAAAAAGACTATTCCCTGTGTCCGGAAACATCAATGAGAGGAAGAGGTTCTACTCGTGTTCTTCTTCGGACACAATATATTAATCTCGTACATCGACTTTCGACCCATGATCCTTATCGATGACAGATCGCAGTGAGAGTGCACATGTACAGCTGGTACCATAGAATGTCAAGTGAAATTCGATCATCAAAAACTCATAGACATTCAAACACAATGCAGAATGAAGAGTGCAAAATAGCATTGATCTTGTATGGTTTTTGCCACTCACCTTCAGTATTATGAATATTGCATTTGTGATTGTTTCATTTTCAGTTTAATGATTTACTGTTTCGCAAAACACCCGAAGGTGGGAAGAGGGACTTAGAGTAGCAACAATCTAGTCCAATCTACTCTCCCGAACTGACAGCAGTAGTGCATCACAGCAGGAGCTGATCCTTTGCAATGTATGCAGGCATACAGGGACACTCAATTACGCCCACAAAGGATATAGCTGCTCTTTTAGGAAGGTCCCTATCAAGCTCCTTAACGGCAGTTCGTTTGCACCCGTGTCATGCTGATTTCCAACAGTAACAACCCTGTCAGTAATCATCCATACTATCAGGGACGTGCTCACTAGTGCTGACTCTGACTTCTTAGGGACATATTGCTATTTACAGAGGTGTCCCAAACATAAGCAGAAGCTCGTAGGGGCCAGGAACCCAACAATAGCCAACACTGACATCACGTAACCAGATCAAGCCATCGTTACCCCAAACACAGTCATCAAGCAACCGTTCTCGGACTTTCGTGCTGCCAGAAGGAATCCCGTTGTGCGGTCTTTGGCAGCTGTCAATGGAATTGTTGTCCAAGGTCACCAGATCTTCACCTGGAGCCAAGAACACCCTAAGGTGCACAGTCGGTCCCTGAAATTGGTTGCAGTATTCGTCATCGTGTTTAATTTTCTATTCAATGATTGAATTGCATAGGTTGCCGCTAAAACGCGAAAAATTTTCAAAATATCTCATTAATTCACGAAAGAACTGACATAGTCCGTGAATTATGAAAACGCGTCAGTCGTAGTGATGCGCGGTCATGTACATCTCTTAACCGCAACCGACCGCACAGAAAACTTCCGCAACCGTAGCCAACCGTGACCGTTAGATTTTTGACCTAGCCGACCATTAATTTTTGGGCACCATTTTACTGTGCTTGAATCTATGTGCGTGTTCACCACAAGTCTCAGATTATTTCCCGGAACTGGACCCTGTGATCTTTCTGTGGATCCGTTCGGGCTCTGTATCTTTGATTAAATGCGGTATACTACAAATTAGGAGTCTGAAACTTCAGTTACCGGTAGCTAAATTTATGAAGATATGTTGACAATATCACTTGGGTGCGTTTCACTATTATATTCACGGTTTTTCTCATAACTTTAAAAAAGTCGATTCAGCTTTACTTAGAAGGTGAGTGTACGGCAAATATCGTTTGGTTATCCACTATCAAGAATTGCATGTATATATTGCAGACCATTCCCAGCGTGTGACAATTATCCTGCTCAATATCTTCCTGTTTGCAGATTCAAATATTGAACATTGGGAAAAATCAACCTCAAATTAGCAATAAATGAAATGAAATAAATGATCGATCAAATTTGATTCATTTTTTTCCTAACTGCCTCGGCCTAAACCTACTGCTAATTAAGAAGTCAATGTACAGCTTCTAGCACTACAAAATGTATGACTACTTTTACACATGACTACACAATGTGTTCCTGGGCTGTTTTGTATATACTGTATATTAGATCCACAAATGTTGTTTGAGAAGAAAACTTGATCAGCAGTGTCTAATGAAAAATTACTTAATTCATCACTTAGAAATATTTTGATGCCGGTATTTGAAAGTACCACGCTTTAAGACAATATTTTCTTGTTGTGTCTGTCAGATGCTGCATAAAGATTCATTTCAAAAATAATAAATTGCAACCATGTGATTTGATCGCTCCGCACGCCTCATATTCATGAATGGATGCAGGGTAGAATAACTGAAGACACATTAACATGGCACAAAAGATTAGACGGTTAACAGTAGCTACACCTCTCAAAAGCATTCACCGAGCCTCTAATTTTATGCCGTGTAATGAAGCTCTCCAGCGATGAAGGGGCTCCTAATTTATTTCGCCGACATTGAGTCGTCAGAATTCAAAACTTCAATTATTTTCTTTTTCTGCATTGCTGCTTAGTGGCCACATTTTAAGATTTCAGGGAGTAATCTACAAAGCCTGAGCGACAAGATTCCTTCCATTATAGAATTGCATGTACCTGTCTTATGTTGTTTACTTAACGATTACCTGCGCTCGGTTGGTTAATTGATTTGTGAAATTGTGTATGATATATCGGAACAGAGAGTATAGCGTTGTTCATGAATATAGCATTTTGTTTAAATTGAAAGTACTTCAATACTCTAAATGCTACGTTCTTGAGAAAAGTCATTAGCATCCTTAGTGTTTTGTGTGATTACCTTTACGTGAAACAATAGATCATCCTAGACTTGAATAAAAACTGAATCCAAATCACAATGATAGTTACACTTTCTTTTTACATGAGGAATACACTTACTTACTTTTTAAATGAGGAATACACTTATCTGTATTTTAGCTTGTTCTCCTTTTTAGAAAGTGCAGGTGTTAAATCACTCAGTATAAT
The DNA here is from genome assembly GCA_907163375.1 of Prostheceraeus crozeri. Classification (NCBI taxonomy): domain Eukaryota; kingdom Metazoa; phylum Platyhelminthes; order Polycladida; family Euryleptidae; genus Prostheceraeus; species Prostheceraeus crozeri. Next base: position 50,796 of record CAJQUW010005603.1, on the reverse strand, counting down.
GAAAATCTGAATGATTACAAGCACATTGAAAATGTATTTAGAATCTAAAATAATGTCCACCGACTTGAAAAATTTTAACACGATATTCAGTGGGAGCCGTAGCCGCTATGTTTGGCACTACAAAGACTCGCCAATGTAACCCGGAGAGAGTATTTCTTAAAATAATGTATGTGGACCAATGAGTATTTTATGCGCTGCATTCATCCATCTTAAAAATTTTGGTATTTAGTTTTTAAAGAAGCAATTTGGTTCTGCAATTTGATTTTCGACTTTTTGAAAACCAAGGGCTTTACATGTATGTTGTTTTCAAGCAATGGATTTGTTCTTTTAGATCCAAATTTGGTTTCGCCAAATGAAATATTTATGAATTTTTAATATCATAGCATAGCAGAATAGGAACTAATGTCTACTTAAAAGCATATATATTCTGATTTCTCTATACAGCCGAGCAGGACCTTGAATGGGTTGTTATCTATGACAGCATATTAACATTCAACAGTACTTATTGAGTTTTCGATGTAAAACTGTCAAATGTTAGTTTAGACCTGTTCAACTGTGTCTGGTATGCATCGTATTGCATATTTGACTTAAGTATGTCCGCTAATATTGCATGTAGCAAGATTATGCTCAATAAAACACACTTGAAAATTAATGCTTGAGGTCAATTGAGAGCAATTCTTCAGAAACTAGGGCATGAATGATAGCTATCTGCGACAATAGAGAGCAATCGCACAATCGAGACAAGGTCATGCTCGTGAATACAGCGTGAAGATAACAGATGACAGAGAGCAGAAGCAATTGAAGCTGGCTGAGTGTGTCGCTAGCGATGTATTAGCCGACCGGAGTCAGAATGACAGACTCCCACACCACAAACCCTGACTCCCACAGCTGTCATCCATGGGATGTAGGCAATGCAGGAATATCAAACTCTGGTGAAACACCGATATGTCACATTGGGCTTTAAAACATTTGGGTCTTAGAAATACATCATTAGGCAAATTGAAGAATAAAGCAAAATGAATAATTGAAGACACTAATCATCTGCAAGTATTTACAATGCTTTGGTTAGTTAGGATGAATCCCAGAATAGCCAGGAATTCAAAGATTGCCATTGTCTGTATCGCACAAAATTCCTAGCTGTAGTAATACAATTTAGCTCCCATTGTAGCATCCTGCTTTCTTCACACAGCTAGGGTTTTGATAAGTATCGCTAAATAATGCCGTGCATCAAAGACTTTGAAACTAGGGCCGAGGCGGACTCGGGTCCAGAATATTGGACCGGTTCCAATTCTGATGAATGGCGCCACAACATAAATACTTATCAAAACAGCCTCTATCAACAAGAATACTGACAATTTCTTCCATCCTTCAGACAATACTCTGAAAATGCGAAGAAATACGCAAAATTCTTGTAATCTAACGCGCGAATAAGTGAATATCCATCTTTCGGGAAAGGCTTCATAGCACCACCGAAAACCGAAAGTAGTCCACTTAGTAATGCACGCATGTAAACAGTCCAAAACAATATTAAATGTTGACATCTAAATATTCAGTGAATTGAACTTTATCAGTACTTGCTTTGGTCTTTGGATATTTTATCCTATAGATTTGATCCGGTTTGGGACTTTTTCGAATGACATATTTTTATTCCATGTATTTAAAGACAAGCACAAATGTAACATCGCACTGGAAATAGATTCATTATATATGTTCAATTTGCATTAAAGTTCGAGAACGTGGATGACTCTTCCGAATCTGATGCACACGAAATGAAGAAATGGAAAGTGGATAATTAGGATAATTTCATTGACATGCAGTATACACGCATAGCAGATAAATTAAACCATGAAGAGTTAAGTGAAATCATCGTGTGGTTTAATGCTTATCAGGAAAATCTTGTAAAGGAGTTAAGGTGATTTAAAATTCTCATTAGCGACTTCATGACATGACAATTGTGTTATGATGCAGGCTATTTCTGTTAAGCAAGATTCGCAATTGATTGCTTTGGCTGGAGGTAATATCCCAAATAAGCTTATCACATGTTATCATCAGCTGAGAAGCTCTCTGGCATCGTGATGGACTCGGTACTTAACCTCGTATGTAATGCTCTCCTCTGGACACGCAACAAGCAATTTCAGCGACATTAACTAATTTGTATGAAATATGGGTCATCAATGTCGTAGGTCATGATAGAAACTATGTAGGGTCTAATGATATACATGTATTAGCGTCTGCACTTGGCTCGTCTCAGATTCCGCATCACATCGTTTGGAACGCCTCTGAGACACGTTGAAAACACTATTGTGCCAACTAAATGATCGCAAGAAAGTTACTCCGAGAATATTGATGATGTTCACTGACGGTAGTTCTTCTGCGAAAGTATGAATGCGATTCAATGCAAAGCCCTGTTACATCACAGCGCCAATCACTTTGTTTTTGAGGATGTTGAGAGGAAAATCCGATGACTTAAACCGAGATGCGATTGATGTATCTTATACCACAATCGTATTCAATTGATATACTGCAGTTATCACAGGTAGTACGATGGTCATAAAAAGTAAGAAGCTTACCAGATTATTACATCATAGACATGTCGCCCGATCAAGGATATCTCACATCTAGACTTGATGATGAAAAAAATGTTCTTTACCGAAAGTACATTGATTGCATTTTACATATCCAAAACCATGTTCAAGTTCGAAGACACCTTTATTGCGACCATAAGTATTTCCGGTACTGTAACCGGAACCGAACATCTCTCACTAAAGTAAAGGTCCTGATGATGTGTAAGTTGATCAGAAATTATTAATGAGTGACTATAAAATTGGCAAGAAAAAAGGCATCAAAAAAGTTGATAGACAATGAGGATGGGACAATTAAAACGAAATATTTAAACATCAATTCGTATAGCTGTAGTAAGGTACTTGCCGGTATAACTTGTACGTGCGTTATCAACTTCAATCATGTCACCTATTTTTTATCTCACTGCACTACATCGTTGAAAGATTGCAAACATAACACAATTAATATTAAGTAAAGTTTTTTAAAATCACATTTGAAAAACAACAATTTGAATTTCGTAATTGATAATCATTAGATAATTTTCAGGAACATGATAAAAAATTTCGAAAAATGGTAATTTAAATACTGACTACATGATGTGTTAAAAACAAAAAAAAATGGATGATTCTCTAAATATCAACAATATACACTATTTTCCACAAAAACGATTACATAGAAGAAAGTTCGAAATTATTTATCGACGATGAACTTACCGAGATCTGGTCGTTGAAGAGCAAATGCCGTCGCCATCCGTGGAAGAAAGGTTGCACACACAAGGATGAGGAGGCTGAGAAGGCAGAGAGACTTGGCCCGTGGGAACCGCGATGTTTGCGAGGACGGCATGCTCGTATCTCGGTGAACAGTCACTGCAGATTCAAGTATGTGCTCTTCAAGATGCTAATATCGCTAAAGAAAGATTTGAATTTTCTTCAGGTTTTAATCCTTTAGCGAATAACTTTCTCATTGGCTGCTGAGAATAAGTGGCATTTTTAGGTGCAAATCAGCGTTTGGATAATGAGATTTTCGCATCATCGTAGCTGTCGGGCCCTCAAGTGCATCGCTGCGAATAAATGTTTCTCAAATGAGAATTAACAGCACACAAACACTTCCTTGAACCGTGAAAAACATCCTAAACAAGCAGAGCCATTTCCATAAGTGATTTTCTGCCGTCAATTTTCGTTCCGATACCGAGATCTTGATTGCGGCGAAGAAACTTATAAGAGTTTGATGTCTGAATTGAAAATCGCTCAGTGAGAGAAATTGGATTCATTCTTGTGGCAAAAATTGATGTTCATTACCAAGTCTGCATTTTCTGTCACAAAATGCTAAATTAAACCGAGATTGTTTATTACCTTTAAGCGAAAGCAAAACAAATAATGTTTATATTATGAAGCTGTGTCATCTGATAGATGTTGAAGGTGGATTGCATAATCGATTCTCTAAATAGCATTGACACTAATGCCTGACCGAGTGGACTCAAACTAATGATAGAGCAAATACACACCTGACTTAACGATATTTTGTCAAAAAATTAATTGACTCAGCTTGATTTTCGTTGTAATTCGTGTTTGGAGAATATATGACAAAATGCTCCAAACGAACTGCCATTGTGAATCAGAAAGTCCGTAATAATAAATGCACTGATTTTCACAATCTTATAATTTTCACTCTGATTACAGGTGAGTGTAATTGAGACAATGATATTATCCTTATTAAGTAGTGTTATGTCATTTATATCAATTTCGTGTAGACTCATTTGTCGCGCTATTGATGAATTGCTCACGGAGTTTCAGATATGTCTCATGAAATAAGAACCCCGTCTGCGTGTGTCTGTGTAAATGAATTGATTAATGAAAAATCAGCTAATATCAAATCGATGACTTCACTTAGATGGATATACATGATTTATGAAGATGCTTTGTAATGCCATAATGCTTGCATTATCCATCATCAGCGATGGCCAGCATGATGCGGCCCCATGGTAAGACCCATGAACCTGAGAAGGACCCCTGAACTAGAACGATGGGTAGCCCATATGGGTCGAGAAATTTCGACACCAACTCTCATATCAATGTGCAGATTCTTTTATTTGAGTGTATTTGTGGCATTCTGAATATTTTAGAACACATTTTAGAATATTTTCGAACTAGCGCATAGCACATCAACAGGAGATACTAGTGGATTGTTAAGATATTGGCCACAAATACTGATGTCCATCTTTGGAACAGTCAAACTCATCACAACAAAATTTTAATAAATGAGTTAGTGAAAAGATGATGTTAAATATTATTGAAAAATATATAAAAACCGGAAAGAAACCAAATTTCTTTTGAATAGGGTTTCCAATTTGTGAATTAGATACAACTTTACAAATACTGGATGGCGCATATGTAACCAAGAGCGCACTCATCGATTATAGAGGGAAAATTACAGTGTCACGCGACATTTCAAAGGACTTGTAGCCATGAAGGGAAGCCAACGTGGACGCACACTGTTATGTTAGCAGACATCTTATATGCTAAGATAATACTTGTATCATCATTTACTCGCATCTGATGATTATTGACGATCGTTTAAGTTATGCGGTCTCTTGATTCCTTCGTATTTGGGCTGAATATTTTACTAAGTAGCTAGCGAATCCTTCAATTGCTAATTCAGAAGTTTCATAACAATAAAGCATGCGCATTATCGATGTGATGAATTATTATTTAGACAGTTTTATATTAGGATGAACATCCATGTAATAAATTATGTGCAGACTGACACATGATGGGGCCTGGGAATTAAAAACTTGTCCCATGGATATTTCTCCCTTTGTGTGACTCGTGATAAATGTACCTGACCTCCTGAATATATCTAACTCTATTCATACTTCTTCATACTTCAATTCTAACTCATAGGTACATCCACAATATTCCCCCATTAAAATATGAAATCCATATCTTCCATGAATGAGATTAAAATTCCAGATCTTTTAACTGTCTTTAACCTTTATTGACGATTAAACAAATGACGCGATATACGACAACCTCAATATCTTTATTTCCAATGAACATATTGGTCCTCAAAGTTTGAAAGACCGCTCTGATTTTTGCATTGCTGGGTAACGCTTTGTTTGATTCGTGTATTCTGCTTTTCAGAACAGGCGCTTTCTCAAGGACAAAAGGAAATTGCCAAGATGATTTTCAAATTTTCAAATTTAGCTTTCATTTCAACTCCAAACTAATTATCAACTTTCGCTTTAACTCTGTGGCATGTTCATCGCACACATTATCAATAAAAATTGATTTGATTTTAATTAGAAATTTTGATAAATTTCAGAATTCGACGAAATGCGATGAAATGTACTCGTATATTATATATATGTGATGCATATGCTCATTGGTCAAACAAGATGGCGGCTATTAGATCACTTTTTTATAGAGCGAAAAGAATTTGTTCTAATGATGAGTTCTATGAAAAATCATGTGAGTCTATAACAAAAATATTTGTTGACAATGGTTACACTACCCAAGTGATTCAACGTATAAAACGGAAAGTTGAAGAAAACTTAAAAAAGCCAAAAATTGAAACAAATGATGATGACAGAGAAAAGAAAACTACTATTTGTTGGAGATTCCCTTACGTTCAAGGAAAGGATAAATTTCTTAGAGAGAAAATTCATCAACTCAACAGAAATTTACCGGAGAATTTAGCAATTAATCCTGTTTTTCAAGTGAATAAAACAAGTATGTTCTTTCACAATAAGGATCGCATTCCCCGAGATTTAAAATCAAACTGCGTTTACAAATACACATGTGGTGACTGCAATAAAGTCTACATAGGGGAAACTTCGCGACATCTTATTACTAGAGCAAAAGAACATATCAAAGGATACCCAGTCCCAACAGAAATCACAACACATTGTCATGATACTCATGAAAATAATTTTTCTGTAATTGCAGTGACAAAATGGCATCGGATCCTAGAAACTATATGTTTGAAAGAAACAAAAAATTTGATAAATGAAAGAAAAGGATCGATACCACTCATTTTGCATCTGTATGTTTCACATTTCATGTATGAACCATCCTCATTTTTATTTTAGCCGAAGTGCACATGTCCTTGAATGTTCGCTGACCTTCGAATTGCAGCTGATGTACAGAGAAACTGAATTGTTATCAAAAATTGCGTCGACTGTGGACTGTGACAGTGAATCGATTTGTGAGATTTTACCTTTGAAATAGAAAAGCATTCGATTTTATTGTAATAAAGTTTCCGCTGAAGACGGAGTCGATTGACGCTCTGAAACGCGTTCGGAAAATCTCGTTTTTCTTTTACTGAAATATATATACAGGCCGGCCATAAAGTCACGCAGGATGTTCAAAACACCCTGTTCCCAGGCATTCTCACCTATACAAATCCAAATACTGTGAATATATTCTCCTTATCATGGCAAATTGTCTGGTATCTCGCGATACCCCATTGTACAAAGAACTTTGATAAAGATCTGCCTCAAAACAAGTACTGTATTTACGTCACTCAATCTATCTTCTAAGATATAATTCAACTCTTTATTCAAGAAATAGTGTTCCAGAGCAAGTTTTTATAAGAAAAACAACTTGTATTCTATTCGAAATATTGATTGGTAGCGTTAACAAATAAATGTAGTCAAACAAAATGTGTACAGTCTATGAATTCTCAATATGACGACCTTGGTTAAGTTTCAATTCTTCAAGACGAACCAGAATATTCTCATAGCTTCTGCGCAATTCTGACGGGGAAATGGAGCTCATTTCTTCACAAATTGCCTCTCTAAGCTCATCCAATGTCGTCGGACACCTTTGATACACTCTGTGCTTTAGAGCACCCCAAAAACAGAAATCCGCCGGTGACAGATCAGGCGATCGTGGAGGCCATGGACGATCAAAGCATCGGCTGATAATTCTTGTCCCAAACTGCTGCCGAAGATAATCAGTCACGCACCTCTTTATGTGAGGAGGCGCTCCATCCTGTTGGAAAGTCGTCTTAGAGAGCATTCGCATTTGTTTCAGCAATGGAACAACATGACTCTGGAGCATAGCAAGATAGGAATCACCGTCAATACTGCCATCAAAGAAGAACGGTGGTAAAATCATTGTTGACGTAAAGCCTCCCCAAACGGTAATCTTTTCTGGGTGTAGAGATGATGAGACAGTCACATGCGGATTAGAAGCGGCCCAAATAACACAATTTCTGGTAAACACACAACCATTCAAATAGAAATGAGCTTCATCAGTCCACAAGATCGAATCAAAGAACCTTGGATCACGCTCACACATCTCTGTGAAGAGGTTTGCGAATTGTAAACGCTTTTCATAGTCAGTTTCCTTAAGTTCTTGGACCCTTTGGATGTGATATGGTCGAAGATGTAATCTCTCATGGAAAATTTTCTTGACAGTCGATTGCGGTACTTGAGTGCGTACTCTTGTAGAGCTACACACCCCTAGGGAGTGTCGCTTCTTCAAATCCGTCAAAGTTTCTTCAACTTTCTGAACTGTGGCATCGGAAACTCTTGGGCGTCCACATCGGGGCTCATCTTCAACACTGCCGGTAGTTTCGAAACGTTGGATGAGACGTGAAACTGTCGTTTCACAACAAGGAGGATTCCTGATACCAGTTTCATTTCGAAAAAGTCGTAATGCTTGTTTTGGAGAGCAATTGGATTGATAATAAAATTTCACTAACTTTATACGGGTCGGTAAATCCATTCTTTTGTTTACACGTGTGTTCGATCGGTTCTTCGCCGCAAGTGATGACTATTCAAGCTGACTGTCACTGACTTGATTTCGCAGTGAATAATTAAATCAGTTCAACACAATTCACAAAAATGACAGTTGGATCAGATGCTAGAGCTTTAATTGAATAAGAATGAAGAGTTGAATTATATCTTAGAAGATAGATTGAGTGACGTAAATACAGTACTTGTTTTGAGGCAGATCTTTATCAAAGTTCTTTGTACAATGAGGTATCGCGAGATACCAGACAATTTGCCATGATAAGGAGAATATATTCACAGTATTTGGATTTGTATAGGTGAGAATGCCTGGGAACAGGGTGTTTTGAACATCCTGCGTGACTTTATGGCCGGCCTGTATATATATATATATATATATATATATATATATATATATATATATATATTGGAATTGTTTAATTGAAAACATGGAATGCATGAGCGTTTTCTTTACTCTTCAGGTGCCAAGTGAAGCAAAATGTAATGATCATCATAATTTCAAATATACATTCATCGTAGAAGCTGCATGCTCATTTAGGAAGGTAGTCTGCAAGGCATATGCATAACAAAAATAACTTTATCATAGCTTTCAATGCAATACACCAACGGTATCGAATTTATGTATAAGATTATATAACAAAATATAAAATTATATAACAAATTATAACAAAAAATAGATTTAAGTATAGAAGAAAATATATATACGAACTGATAATCAATAGTGATGATGTTCATCGAAGGAACCGTCTGGACGATTCTTATCCTTCCTCATTAATTGATGATGGCATTTCAAAATCCTTAAAGAGTGACCGCTCATCACTCTTTCTTACAGGTAAAAGGAAAATAATATACATTCTGTCATACCTTTTGTGCACACATGCAATGCAAGAAACATGAACATTTTACCAGCTATTTCTAATACAAATTCAATATTGAAAAATGCCGATAAAACTAAAGAGACTTCCAGAGACTCTATTTTTATTAATAGTAAACGACAACCTAGGAATTTGAAAAGAATTCTTTGTAAATCCGCATTTGAAAATGATCAAACATATGAAGTAGCTAAATGCAATGACTTGAGATGTGGTACATGTAACATCCTACCAGAAGGATACTCATATGCATTTGATGGGCACATTTTCCGTGTGAATTGTAATATGAGTTGTGATACCAGTAACGTGGTGTATGTCATCACTTGTCCCGGCTGTCAAAATTATTATATTGGAGAAACTGGGACATCCTTAACAACCAGAGTAGGGGTTCATAAACAGCAAATTTTGAATGCCAACGACAGACAAATAAAATTAAGTAAACATCTGGAAACTTGTGGCAGGGACAACATGTCAATTTTTCCTTTTTAGAAGCTTTTTTCTGAAAACAAAATTTAGCGTAAATGTAAAGAAAAATATTTCATCGATCGTTTTCATCAAAAATTAAATTCATGAACTGCTTTTCAATGTGTTTCTTATGAATTCATTCACTTTTGGTATGAAATGCCTTTTGTATTATAAAAGGTATATATGCTCTTCTATACTTAAATCTACATGTATGTTTTTATCTAAAGCATGAATTAGATATCGTTGGTGTATTTTAGCATCGAAAGCTATGATAAAGTTATTTTTGTATGATAATCTACATGTATATGTCTTGTAGATTACCTTCATAGATGAACATACAGCTTCTACGATGAATGTATATCTGAAATTATGATGATCATTGCATTTTGTTTCACTTGGCACCTGAAGAAAAAAGAAAGCGCTCGTGCATTCCATGTGTCTTTAATTATATAATTCCGATTTATCAAACCAATTGCTGCGATCTTTAATATTTGCACATATATATATATATATATATATATAAACCAAAAAAGCACTCAAGGAAAAGTCAGAGGTATCAAAATTCCCGACCGGTTTCGTCCTGATCTAAGCAGGCTAGTCATGGGAATGAAAATGATTTATTCAAACTCAAATATACATAAAATGAAACATAGAAATTATTCTATATTTAACTGAGGTCTTAGTAAAGAAATGAAATCAGTCTCCTTCTTCTCACGATCTATGTGACTGGAATGTACATTCATTTGGTAAATGGGAGCCGCTTCAAACTTCGAAGTGAGATGTCTAGCACAATGAGCTATGTGCTTGTTCATATTGAGAATTCTATACTCTTCATGGTCAATCTGCATGGTCAAAATTTAAGGTTAAAAGAATATTACAAGGATAAGATCAAAATATTGTTATAGACATTAAACGCAACCCCTCTACATTCACACCGCCAGCACATTAGATAATATGATAGATGTTATCACTGATAAATTGTCAAGCATGAAAACTTGGGTTATTCAACCTCGTTATAATTTATCTAGGGCTGAAAAGGTTGGTTTAAATGAATTAAAAAATGACAAGTCCATTATAATTACTAAAGCTGATAAAGGTAGCGCTTTGATAATTTTAGACTACACCTTTTACAAAGCGCGCATGATTTGCAAGATGAGCATTTGCAAGAAGAAAGTACTTATAAGTTAATTCCCTCATACACGATGACCAGCACCATAAACAAAATAAAGCGTTTGCTTCAACAATATAAGGGCTTATGTACAATCACTAAGAATGAGGAAAACTATCTTATTAAATTCAATTACCGTATGCCATATTTGTATACCTAAAAGTATACCTAAAATTAAAATGTATGCCTAAAATTCACAAACATGGTGAATACTTTTCTCGTGATAAACCAGATGAATATGGCTGCTTGACTACAGAGCCCTTCAAATCTTCATTTTAGGCCAATTATATCTTGCATAAATTCTCCAACCAGCCATCTCAGCTCTCTGATAGACGAAATACTTAAACCTATAGTTCCTAGAATTCTCAGTTACTGTAGGGACACTTTTCACTTTTTAGAAAAATTATCTGATCTTGATTTGAGTACAGAAAATATTGTCTTGGTCACGTTCGATGTAGTTTCTCTTTATACGAAAATTCCCCAATCTTTAGGAATGGATTCTATTAATTACTGGCTCTCTCAAGATAGTGACCTTGTTCCTGGCAGGTTTGATAGAGACTTCATATTAGATTCCCTTAGTCTTACTTTGGAAAATAATTATTTCACATTTGAAAATGACACGTATTTACAAATTTCTGGCACGGCCATGGGCGCAAAGGTTGCAGCATCATATGCAGATCTAGTTATGGACTTTCTTGCGGAACAATGGTATTGAAGATTGCTAGATTTTTATGACGTGATTCATACGGTAGAGACTATCAAGAAAAGATGGATTAGGTACATAGATGATTGTTTCATTTGCTGGGATGAGAATTTTGGCAGCTTGGAAGTTTTTCATAATATTCTTAATGGCCTGAACAAATTATATTCAATTCACGATCGACTACAGTGTTGAAGAAATTAATTTTCTTGATGTACACATATATGTAAACAAGAACTGTAATAAATTAGAAACAGATATCCATCGCAAAATAACTGATAGTCAAAGTTACGTGCCTTTTGATTCAGGTCATCCTAAGCATGTTTTGAAAAGCATACCATATTCTCTTGCCAGGCGAATTTATAGTATTGTGTCTGATAAAAATAATAAATTGCTACAATTAAGTCAATTAAAGTCTATCCTTTTAAAATTAAAGTATCCTCTCAGCCTAGTCGAAAGCTCATTTATTAGGGCTAATAACGATGGTGGCATCAATATTAACAAAGTTGTAAGCAAGAATGAAATTCCCAATGAAGGTGTGCCTTTCATTTGTACCTACAATCGCAACAACCCAAACGTGTATTCACAAGTCATTAAACCGGTCACTCAAAGTTTGTGCTTAATTGATCCATTCCAGAACATGCGCTTTTTCAGATCTTACAAACAACCGCCTTCTCTGATTAGAATCCTTAGTAACAACAATAGGAAGACCATTGAAGGTATTTCTCCTGTGGGGAACCGAGGTGTAAATGTTGTCCCACTTTGATATTAGGAAGAACAATACAGTTTAAGGTGGGTAATAGTGATCGCACCCGGTTGTTTACTATAAATAGGAATCTCACTTGCACATCTAAAAATGTTATCTATGCAATAAGGTGCAATGCGTGTAGAGATTTCTATTTAGGTCAAACGGGAGATATCTTTCGCAACCGTCTGACTATCCATCGGCAGCAGATTGGCCATGAAGAGTATAGAATTCTCAATATGAACAAGCACATAGCTCATTGTGCTAGACATCTCACTTCGAAGCGGCTCCCATTTACCAAATGAATGTACGTTCCAGTCACATAGATCGTGAGAAGAAGGAGACTGATTTCATTTCTCTACTAAGACCTCAGTTAAATATAGAATAATTTCTATGTTTCATTTTATGTACATTGAGTTTGAATAAATCATTTTCATTCCCATGACTAGCCTGCTTAGATCAGGACGAAACCGGTCGGGAATTTTGATATCTCTGACTTTTCCTTGAGTGCCTTTTTGGTTTTTATATTACTTACCATTTTGATTTATTCTATTATTTGATTTTATATATTGTGAAAATCAACAAAATCTGAGTTCCGTACGCATTTCAGAGCAAGTTTATTCTCCTTCGTCAGCGGGAAGCTAAAAGAACACTGTTACAAGCCTTATATACAAAATCATTAAAAATTCGCAAAATTGACGGTTTCAACACAAATCACTATTTGACTGCTGGAAACTCGAGTGTGAAGGCAAAGTTCAGACATGAAGCTCGCGAAAGGTCATGGTATAGAGATTTCTGCAATGTCACCATAAAAGCACAATAATACACTCTGTAAATAGAATAGAGAAATTTAATTTGAATTCTGATACGTGAATTATTTTTCGTTTAATCTCTATGCTCAAAGGTAGCCATGTAATAAGTTTATATTTTTGTAGATTTCTATTATGATGTAGCCTTATTTTTAAAAAATAAAGCATTATTCCCTTGAAAAGTCTTGAAAAGAGACGATACCGGTAGGGAAATACTTAGATTGTTTTGATTTGGGTTAATCATTTCTTATATTATTGGCATTTTTGATTCTATTTATTTAATCATGTATGTATATATATTTAAAATGTATGTACAGTCCGTTTCATAAAAAGTGGATCATCCTAAAATTTGACTAAATAAAACATAAGTATGATACAGAAAGCATTTTTCATGTTTTCATGTCCTTGCTGTATGTGAAGTTCAGAGCGGCCATTGGTTCAAATGCCAGCCCAAATCAGTAGAGTCGCACCACCTTGTACCCGGGGACGATGTAAATGTCTCGGAATTTCCTGATCAGATTTTATCCATAATCTCAATCGACCATCACTATCCTTCAGACGGACTGATGCCTCATCAGACCAGACAACCCGATCCCATTGACTTCGCCAGTGACAATGACTCATTGCCCATCTGAGACGTCTTTTTGTATGCTGATCTGATAATTCGATCTGACAGGGCCTCTTACAGCTCTTGAAATTCGACTCAATAAGTCTTCTACGAATAGTGGACTTAGAAATAGACGAGTCTAGTGCAACCATCTCAGTTAACGAGAGACTTGGATCAACTTTAACAAATCTCAAAATTAGGCGGTCTCTACGTTTGGATGTTTTACGTGGACGGCCAGAGCCCTCTTTACGACAGAGTCGAAAATCATCATTATGCCGTCGATGCACATTTGTGTAAGGGACATTTAGTCGCTTGCTTGTAGCTCGCAAAGAAAACCCTAGTTCTAGCAAGGCTGACACTTTGCCTTTTGTGAATGCGATCTCGTTATTGTTCATTTGTGCTTTGTATTGTTTTCAACCGGTAAGAGATAGATTTCTAGCTGAAAGCAATCAGGAGTGCTGCCAACACCACCGCAACGAAGTCAGGAAGCTATGGAACATGAAGTCCAGTTAATCACATGTAGCAGTTACATTATTGTTGATGAATAATGGTGCTATACTGGCTCTGATTGAGGGATTTTCTTTATTTTTGTTTTGCTTGATAGCTTTTGGCTTGTAGAACAACATATTACATAACAAAGGAAACAAATATAATTTTATAAGAGTGAGGTATGATTTTGTGTAACATTGCTTAATGAAGATCAAATTATCTACTACTTTTTTTATCTATAACAGGAAAACAACTCAATATTCATGCTTGAAATTTCCAACAATGATATTAGTAAGCACAACTGACATATCTTCCAAATTTCAGAGAAATTCGTTCAAGTTTGGCGGAGTTAGACAAAGTTGAAGTTAAGGCGATGTTTAAGGGTGATCCATTTTTTATGAAACAATCTGTATATACATAATGACGCGCAGTATGCAGTATTCCTAGTGTATTTAGCCTTGATATATGTATTAGTTAATATAAATAAATCGTGCAGATCTGTTTACATAACATTGTTTACCTCACTACTTAAGGGCTAGCATATGCATAAATTCAGCAAAAGATTTCCGCATTTTTCTGATTTTATTTTGTGCACATGTGCACATTTTTTATTTTCTAAGTCAAATGGAATCCAGCCGTCACAGTGAAGATAAAGAAAACGCATATTATTTCATTCCCTATTTTTTGCTTGTATTATTTTTATCTGCATAAATGTAGCCTCTCAGAAATATGAAGAATGAATTATTCAGTGTTATGAACTTGAGATTGCTTCAACGAAATATGAACATTATTGCATACTAGGAGTACTAATTTAAGACATTTGGCATTACCATCTGAGAGATTAGTACCCGAGAGATCTTTGCTCGTGTTAGTGATGCTAATCTGTAACTTGATGATTCGGAATTTTGTATCAAAGTGCCGTCACAGGAGATAATCATGCTAACTTCGATATGCTACAACCAGGATCGAAGCAATCCTCCAATATCTTGAAATAGAAGTATTATGCAATTGAATTTTAATTTCAAACCACAAGTATTGTTTTTCATTAGAATAAACCTACTCGCATTATTCAAAACTGCAATGCTAATTATCAGCAAAACGGATAACTTAGAAGCATAGGTCAGTTCAATAAGGCAATCAATGATTCTTAGTTACAAATGCCATTTATTTCCATGTAAGAGTAGCGGTACTTGTAAGTAGGGAAATGCTGCATTATATTCTTTTATCTCTAAATATTTCAGTGCTATACGCCCGTATGTCAGATTCACACTTGTCGCAAATTAACCGCTTGATGGATTGTTGTGTCTGGTAATGATTCGCTGTAGATAGGTGGATTGGGAAGGCTTTGCTTGTAGCTGTGTTGGGTCATGTCAGACTGGCTATAGCTATGTTGGGTCAATGTGAGATTCCTGCAGAAGCGTTGGATCGGGTCTGCCGTACATGCATTGGCTGCATTATTTATAATTTTGATGCTTGATTCCTTTGACAACTTTGACTCTTGAAATAATTGGACCCAAAAAATGTCACGCACAAAATTCTATGTCGCTTTTGTTTGACACAGAAATCGCTGGCGCCAGGCCTATCTTTTACAGCGGTAATATCGGCGATCTAAAGGACGAGGCGCACCTCAGTATGAGTTGTACAGTGAATCAGTCGAAACTAAGTCGTGGACTAAGTCTATAAGGTACACCATCCGGTCATCAAGGACGGCAAAGGAAATATCGCTGGCACAGCTCTCCGTACATCCAAAAGGATAAGTCACCGGCAGAGCAGGTGCGTGGAGGTGATGGGCTGACTTTCATACAGGGAGGTGACCTCGGTTAAGTTCAAAAAGTCAAGTTCAACGACGGTCTGGACAGTGTGATGATGTGTATGGTGGTGCATGATGATGGTGATCTCCTCCTCGACTATCTCTTTCACATCTTGGCCACGGAACGAGCCATGGCTGTTGGAGAGATAGCTGAAGATGGGCGAGAACATCAAGTCCCCGAACAGCTGCAGATGTGTTTGACCTCAATATGGTGAAGCATGACCGGTGGGTGATGCTGAAGGAGCAGCATGAGTCGTCGTGGACAATAGGCCAACTTGTCAAGCTTTGGAATGAACAAATGAAGAACCTGGTCAATGCGACAGCTCACGTGCAGGCATCCAAATCCATCATCACGACCCATCGTCAAGCAGCAGCGGTGATGCTCAGCGATGCAATCAACTCCGCCATCCATCGCGATGATGTTGCGGTAGCAGACTGAGATTTTTTGTGCGAATGTAGCAGCACCGAGCACACCGCGCTGTTGGAGCTTGTGTTGGAGGGAGGGCTGGAAGTAGCACCACACCACCTGATACTGTGCGACGGACCCGCTACACACATGATTCGATCGCATTTCAGTCGGAGATCCATCACTGCTGGCGCATTCATCATGGCCACTGCCGCCATTTGCGTAGATATTGCCTGCCAACGATTTTCGCAACAAAACCACCAATTGCAGCGAGATCTCCAGCAGCACCAAGATGGGGGCATGCAGCCAATCTTTTGGCACAATATTTTCCATTTCCCCTTCTCT
Organism: Prostheceraeus crozeri; assembly: GCA_907163375.1. Lineage (NCBI taxonomy): Eukaryota > Metazoa > Platyhelminthes > Polycladida > Euryleptidae > Prostheceraeus > Prostheceraeus crozeri. The sequence continues at coordinate 34,063 of CAJQUW010005603.1, read as the reverse complement.
GGCCATCCCCTTCCATTTCCCCCCTACAGATGGCCCTGGGCTTAATCAACCGATGCAGCGCTTGCTGGTTGGAGTCCACCCGGCGCTGCTCATGCGGTGAGAGAGCTGCGGAAGCTCATCACCACCTTGCAAATAAATGCATCCTTGGCGCTGCTCACCGGCACTCGCTTTATCGCGGCGTTCATCTGACGTTGTTTGCACCACAAACATCTGCACCACAAACACTTCTCTGCTGATTCCGCGTGTGGGCACTGAGCTCCTTCGCTTTGTCTGATTCCTCCATGCGGCCATGATAGTGGATAGTGGTAGTTGTAGAGAATAACAAGCACTGTCATACATGTTGCATCATGTCAACCGGGCGCCATTCAAGACACAATCGTCCAGACATGCCGAGGACGAAGGCTATGATACCGAAGATAGTAGCCGACTCTGCCTCTCCTGCATAGTTGAAGCTTTCACTGTCGAGAGGTGGCGACAACGTCGCCTGCGGTGCAATGAATTAGTTCGACCTACCATCAAACAAATGGAGGCAATCGTCGAGGTCCTCGGCGAGGTGTGCAACCTCCATCGATATTCGCAAGACGGTTGACCAGAGCAGCTGCAAAGGATGTGGCGCATACATAGCTGATGAGAATTCACAAGCTGTTGGGTGGTATGGGAATGCGTATAGATGAAGTGTTGGAAGATGATGCGCTGGCAACCGCCAAGCAAGTGGACACGTGTGCAAGCAATCATGACTAATAATTTATATTAACTTTTGAAACGCGTGACGGTTATTTATCACCGTGGAGGAATCAAAGAAATCGAGACGAACTTCCACACGCACAATCGTGCAACCATCTCAAACCCATCCTCAATTTCTAGAAGTTGAAGAGCACCGGTTTTTTGTAGGGGAGAGGTGGAATATGTAATGAAGAAGGTGGAAGTTTAATGACACAGATGCTAAATGTCCATTCACATCAGACGCAGCGCGGCGCGGCGTTTTTCTCTGAACGAAAATTCAGGACGCGTAAGGAAGTGCCGCGTCCGATGTGAATGGACTGGACCTTAAGAGTCAATTTCCACATATTGCAAGTTTTTCACCCGGAAATTCGAAGCTGCATTGCACTTCCCTCCTGAAAAAGTATAAGTAGGGGAAGATAAGAAAAGCAGCAACGGCATCTAAGGCACCGTGTAACCGTCTTTTAGTCATCGTCCTGCTTACTTGAGCTGTGCAGAATTCCATCAAAGTGTGCCAGGCCAATAAAGCAAGCACATGCGTAAAAATCTGCTAGTTTCTGTTAATGGTTAACATTGTTGAGATTTCAACAGAATCCATCATGAAATGTATTGATTTTGAAAAATTACTGTGGACGATGAATTGCAGATTCAGTCAGAAATTTCAAGTGGTTCGGCAGCTTTTGATGTAAAAAAACAAAATTGTGTATAGAAAGACTTCATCTATGTGTAATAAATGGAAAGGCATCGAGAGATGGATTTGTTTGCAAATGCCTTGTTGGTTTTCAGCAAATTATTTTGAAATTTGTTCCGATATCAAATTTCCTTTCATAAACACTGATTTTACATGACTTAATATTCGGCAGAATCACGTATAGAGACAAAATGATGATGGCGCACCGTCTCACGCATAGATTCAGGACATGAAAAGACCTGTTTTGAAGGAGAAGTTGAAATATTGAGAAGTATGGCTGTGACTGACGTGAGAAATTGCGGAAACTACTGTCATCAACAAAGATCTCATTCGTTCTTCAAATTCTGTCTTACCATGTTGAAAGTGCAACCGAAGAAGCTATTATACTATTTGCGATCTGTCAATAATGTAATTATTGTCTATTTATTCGATATATTCTACGAGATTCTTCAATGTTTCTAACACAAAAATTACATAAATGAAATTCGGAAATGTTCCAATATCAAACTCGGTAGCTTTTTAGATGCGCTAACGATCGCAATTTGCTTCGATTTATTTGATGATAACACGCAGCTCAACTGCACATACTGCTCGATGTTGCAGGTTGTTAGAGCGCCTTTCTTCCATATGGCCTTGTTATATTGCTCCTAATTTGAGACTCTGGCTTGACAAAGGTTTGAATCAAGTTCTCTCTGACGCAGAGCGAACGCTATCAAAAAGCCACTGCACAATGCTAGTGGACAAAAAGAAGTTTTTGACATGTCAAAGAAATTTGGTCGGTGGCCGGGATTTCAATTCGCACGCTTTGTGTCCAGCTGATATAGCAGACTTTCTAGACCGAGAAATATAGAAATGTGTTAACAAAGTACAGAATATATGAAGTCAAAGAAATAAGAAGCCATTTAGCTCATTCAATATTTCCATGCTTAAATAAGTGCATCATCTACTTAGATTACAATGGTAGCGGAGCCAGGTTGCCAGATAAGTAGGTCATTAGGGTCACTCCTTTGTTGCTGGTCACCGGGTCGCCTGGTGAAACTAGGTAAGGTCACAATGGGTAAAATATTTGGTGATCCAGAGTTTTGACTTGGACACTAAATATTTTTGTAGGTTTATCAACTTTTTCATCAAAACAAGGATGAGTAATATACGCAATAATACACAATTATGCAATGTAAGTTGTCAATATCGCACATGTTGATTAAGAACATTGAGTACAATAGGCTATCCAAAATCGAATCATTTTTTACGGATTATTTGCCACAGGGATATTCAGAGGACTAATTTTTTATTTCCAGGCCCATCCCAGGCCATGGGACTTTTCGCTGTCGATCCATGGTAATCATACGGCCCGTCAGACTCTAAATGACCATTTTCAACAGCTTGGTGTGTCATTCTGCATGCAATTACATGCATGTTCATGTCCAAAGTTAATGCTACGAATATTTCTTCATGCAAGTAGCCCATCGGGACGCTTTATTGTCATTAATCTCCGAGAACACATTGTTAAAGGCTTATTAGGAGCAAGATGCATATTGAGATACATGTACTTGCATTACGTGAGATGCAGATAATTGAGGATATTACCTGAGTAAAAATAGTCTATCAGTTAAAAAAATAGCTGAGCGCTATATATATTATATTGCGCATCCGAGTGCTTTAAAGTTTTGTTTCCAAGTCGTGACAAGAAGATTAGATCTCCGTTATCGTCTCTAATATGCAAGCTAGATGTCCTATTCACCTGAAATTTTGCTTGTAGCGATTGGTTGAGTTTGACGGTTCCTGAGATAAACATTTTTGGTGAATATCTTAATAATCTTGATAGGCTCTTCGATTGACAAACTTGCCAAACTATTGTTTTAAGACACTAAAAGTATCAAAATACGTCCAAATGATCTGTTCGATTTGCTATTGAAAAGTTGCCGGCTCCTTGGAGACCCACCGACCCATAGGCCAAAATTCTCGTCCCGGACCCATCCAAGGCCCATGGTTCCGCAGACCCAATGAGTCTCCTACGGGGCGCCAATACGTTGGTCATTCCTGCTATTGGTTAGTCATTGTAAGCTATCATCCATTGGCCATTGCACAACCTTGGACTACCGCCCATCAGTGCCGTCGGTCCTAAACTTCAGTTATTGCTAGGAAATCTAATAGCAATCGCGTCTGTCTGATCTGCAGAAGAATGTAAACAAGTTCATTTTGTATTTTATACATTAAATAATGAATAAGCAACAAATTGAAGTCATCATACACATCATGATTACGCAAACTAATGGCTTTCTTAGTGTATATTCAGAATGTAATCAAAATGATGATGATGTTTCTTCGGAGGCGCAATGCATATTGTGTAATTCGGTGAGTGCATTATAAAACAATTACCGATAACTTATCTGACAACCAATATGAGAGAAATGGAGATTTCGGGTGTGCTCAGTGTTATCTGAAGCGTCATCATATCACAAAGAAACTGTCACTGATAGAGTAAAATAACAATCAAATTATTAAAGAGTTATTATAAAAGTTATCTACATAAAGTTATTGTAATCAAAGAGAATGATCATAATAAACTTAAAAAGATGTACAGTAAATGGGTTCACATTTCTATTCAGATTCAATAAATGAAACATAAATTTAGTGAATCAAAAGTCATGCCGATGAAAATTTGATAATAATAAATCTCAGCCAAGAAGTGCAATAAGATCTCAAATTTTCCATGAAGAATTACATTATAATGTAGTTCATGAAACTTCCTTGATAACCACCTCAATTTCCGCTTAATTAAAGCGCCTGTTAATAAATCTTCAATCCTTTTGATATCTGATAGGTCTCGTACTACTTATATTGAGGTATCAAATCACTAGTATATAAGCACAGTAATAATTTGCAAAAATTTGGCTTCTAAAAGGTGAACAGAAATTTTTTAGACCAAAGGAACGTCATCTCCGCAAGTAGCTTAATCTTTTGATATAAGAATGTTCATTGTATGCTGACATTTTTGAGTCGACACACTACCTACAAAATACTTACACTATGGGAGGTTTAACTTTCCTTTTGTACTTTGGAACAGACTGTGCAACCGAAGTCTGTCATCATTAAATAAAGCACATTATTTTCGATCGTTGTATTCCTTACTTGGATGACCTTGGAGCATCCCAGTTGATAAGTGCAGCAAAATCTTCATGTAGCATTCTAATAGTCATCTCTTGGTCACATGCACTGATTGGTCTATTATCTTTCATCCTTTGTCGGAGTCTCCAATCACACATGTTCGCACCATCTTATCCTGTCCTAATCTAGATAATTCTCTCGCTGCAGTTTCCTTAATAGATCTTCGATTCACACTTTCACATTCTGTGTACCGCAATGCCTTTTTTAACTTAAACATTCACATTTCTGATTTCTCTAGAATTTTCTTCGTGTCATCCGTCTTTCTAAACATTAAGTAGCACCCGTCTAATCGTCTTCGTATACTTGTTCCTTTATACTTCCCCAGACGTCTTCTAATCATATGTGGCAATTCCCATCATTTCATTTAACCCGTCTTCAGAACGATCCAGATTGCTTCTTTGATCCTCCCTTATTAACCTAAGGTCAAAACGAGGTTTTTCAAATTCTTTATTTTCCTCTGTCTCACACCTTGATTGCTTGATATCCACTGCGAAGGGCAATGGAGCATGTACATCAGTACGTGCTATATTTGTCGATCAACAATCTTGCTTTGAAACACATGGTTGATTAAGCGTTTCTCATCATACTAAGAAAGGCAAGCATTGCCCGTTTAAGCATCCAGTAAATGAATTGTTTACTTTAGTTTATCTTGCAAATCAATCTCTATTTCTATACACGTGTTGAAAAGTCAATGTTTCTATGCAAAATGATATGTGAACATTCCCGCCTTTCTGTGTCCAAATAACTTTTGCAGTTCATGGGGAATAACTCTTAGTGAATGGTCAAAAAATATACTAAAACAAATATTAGAATGAGATTTTAAATGTGAGTTAAGATCTCCGAAGAAAAAAAGAGAAAAGTTACCGGAACCGCAGAATTATAATAAAAATTGATAATAAAATGATTTCATGAGGATCTATGAGTTGAAAACAGCACTATTATAATTCTCAAAATAGAGGGTTTAGTTTTCAGTTAGTTTCTAGTTATAGACTGGCTCGTTTGAGGGCCCTTGACTTGGTTGCCCAAGTTCATGGAATTGGACACTTTCAATTTTGAAGATTTTGTGTTTTCAACACAGGCTACTTCAACGCGGTTCAACGATGCTTCGGAGCATCGTGTGCCCTGCATAGATTTCAGAATTGGCCATTTTCAGCTATTTTGCAACAACTTCAATTGAATTGAATTTGCTAACGATTTGATTGGCGCTTCGTTTCCTTATTACTGGGCGTGCTGAGTGTTGACATTGATCTGAATTTCACATTTTCTCTGATATGACCTTTTATAAATATCTATCTACGATATCTACCACACGAGTCAATTTTTTTTGACTGCATGAAAGATTCAATTCTGTGGTACACTGTATGGCTATAGATTTCTATTCAGATTGTTGTTATCATCAATACATCGAATTAAATTACCCTCCCCTTAAATTACCTTACATTGAAGGCGCACTTCAATACTCGGAAAGATATCATGACTCGTTTCTCCTCGTACTGAAAAGTGCTGCTTTTCATATTTCGTGAAAATAATCTTCACCGTTTTAAATAATGCTTTACATTTCTGAGTAGGAACCTGTCGGAGTTTTGGCTTGATCTTTTCACATTGCGGCCCACCTGAGACCCGCAATTTTAGAAAGGCGATGTTAGGTTAATGTCGGTTCTCATAATTTTCCTAATTTTATTCAAAATACTGTATTTTGAACACTTCGATTTTGTCGTAAAAATGAAAGTGTGTCCCAAAATTCCATCCGCTCTACTAATTGCGGTTACTGTGCTATCAACACCAATTCATTTGACATCTAGCTCATTGCACAGTTTGCTATATTTCTTATACATAGGATTTTTTTAGTTCAACAATCCTCAAACGCTTCAAATTTCATATTTATTGTGAAAATAAGCTTGACCTCTCTGTTGAAGCAGCAATCGTCCTCAAAGACAAAACATTATTCCAGGGGGTTGAAGTCAAAAGTCAAAAATGTTTATTTCCAGAGACTATGGGAACAGAGAGGTCGGCGCTGTTGAAAAAATATATATTGCGAACAGTAAGAAAATATAGTAGGTGAAGTGAATTTATAGGTCAAGCATTACTTGAAGCTTTGACTTATTATTCAAAACACGCAACTTTGTTTCGTGAATGTCATACCCATCCGATTTAATTATATAAAGGAGTACTGTATTACATGGCTTTTGCCGTCGTTCGCTTGACAGAACGCTAAGTAAGCCTGTCGCAGCACTGGTATATTGACTTTCCAAGGTACTTGGATTAAGCAGTTGTGTTGCATTGTTGCAACCTGTTCCGCTGGACCTAATACACTGTAAACCAAACTGTGTCCAATATGTGACCGATGATGTGCCCAAGTCGGTCACATTCAGCAGGGCTGATATGTGACTAATATGTGCCCGACCGGTCATGATTATCGCTTCTTCCAAATTATTGTGACAATTAAAACCCACTACTTGTTTAAGTTTTGGAGAGTAGAAGTACTGTCTCTAAATTAAATTGAGTTATAAATTATGGTTTAAATGATTTCACTTCCTGGTGTGAAGAAGAGACCATGCTTTCAATTAAGGAGCTTGTGGAAAGAACAACAAATGTTTGCAAAGCATTAGATGCATATTCTACTTTCCATTTACTACTCGCAGCACTGGTATATTGACTTTCAAAGATACTTGGATTAAGCAGTTGTGTTGCATTGTTGCAACCTGTTTCGTTGGACCTTGTTGCAGTATGATCTTCCAGCATCAAGTCAAAAATAAAATGATTTGATAAGTCGGCATATAATATTACTTCTAATTAATGACGTGTGGCGACCACACTTAAAAATCGTGGGATGTTTCAACAAATTTTTGGTTGAAAAGCACAATTCTGCTGTTTGTTTATCATTTGAAAATTCCAAATAGTGATTTACGATACAAGATCTACATGCATACTAATAGATATTGAATTTAATAATATATTCTCAGCTTTCATGTCTTTTTGGCATTGAGATGGACTTTAAGTCACTTTTAGATTTTTTAGTTAAATCTACTTAAATCTTGAAGTTACTTCATCTATGCTAAAATGGTCAATACATCAATGGAATGTACCGGGTACGTTGTTTAAATATTGAGATATTATAATGATTTGAAAAGAATCGGTTTCCCTTACTTTACAATGAGAGGCTGCACGAGATAATTGGACAATATCCCTGAAAATTGTCCATGACCCACTGTTAAACGAAGAGTGCCGAATCTATACTGATAGGCAGATGTTTTCTTCACCAATGGATAATGCAACAAGATGTGTAATTTCTCAGCCTCAAAGACACTTTGACAAATGAGCATATGAGTATGCTAAACCATTTATACTTTGGCTAAAATTTTGTGAACAACTTCCGAAATAGCTAATTGTTTTCAACAAAATTATTCTATTCAACATTAGCTAATTCAACAAATTTTTTCAAAATTGTACTATACTGCATATATGTATAGTCTATACATGTACACCTTAGGTCACACTGAATATACCATCGAATTTGCAACCACCGGAATAGCAACTTCGGTGTTTTTTTTCTACCTATGTCTGTCAAATATATTAATCCACCCCAACATGGTGTCTTTAAATGCCGCTTATAAACGCAGCATTTCACGAAAGCGGAAAAGAGACCGTATGTGTCATTGACCAATTAGCATAACAGAAATTATTATTTTCAAATCATCAAATTCATTACAAGCATTGCCCGAATAACGAAAGCAAATATAAAAGCACATTTCCCGTAAGGAAATGTAGGAATATAGAAATATCCGTTCAGTTCGTTCAGCAAGTCATGAAAGGTAAAATCCTTTCAGTTCAGCTCAACTGCAGTTATTAGAAAGCCCCTAACACTATATACATGTACATAAGAGTAAGGTTGGATTGCCATAACTTGTAGTTCATACAGGGTCTGTTAACCAATTCAATAGCTGTATTGTAATTGGGACAAAAATGTATTTTTTGAGAGCAGTGGTTTAATTTCGCTTTTGAATAAGCAGGCTTTGAACATGGCTTTGAAACCGAAATTTGTACGAAAGTGTTGCAAAGCATTGTTTTCAATAATGACTTTGAGACCACGCTTTAAACATAATTTTTATACTCTGTCATACACGTGGTTGTAAACTCTTCAATTAGTCTGTTTTCAAACCTTGATGCAGCCATGCTTTTAAACATGTTTTTCATAACTGCGATATCAAGCATGCTCAAGAAATATTTACTCTGCGGACAGTGGAAGCTTCAGCCAGAGTTGGAACTGGGTCGTGGGTCATGGGTCAGGTGGGTCAGGTGGGTCACAAAATCGCGTGGGTCACGTGGGTCGTGGGTCATGTTTTTCCAAAAAGTTGGTGGGTCAGGTGGGTCGTGGGTCACATTTAGCGTGGGTCAGGTGGGTCGTGGGTCAGACTTCGTTGGCCCACTTCCAACCAGTTTGACCCACGATAGATTTGACAATCTCAAATGCAGCAAACTTCATTTATTCGTATTCTAATCATTCATGAAAAATGATTGAGTCAGTGTCACTGAAAGGTGTGATGGATGCACACAGTCAAAATATGCAACACTATTGACTTTCACGTGCCTCATACAGTTTCGAAAGGGGGCGGAATTCACACAAATAAAGGCTTGAAAACAGTGCTGTAGTCCTAGATTTATCAGTGGGATAACTCTGTCTGGAATTTCTAAAAACACCGTTAACGAATAAAAGCTTCACTATTTCTTTCTGTGTAAGCAGCGGGGTAACGCTGTATAAAATCTAAAAGCAGTGGCATAACGGCGTTATCCCGCGTTACCCTACGACTACAGCACTGCTCGAAAACAATTACTGCTATCTACTGGGAGATGTTGGTTGGTGGAGAGAAGTTGTTTGAGTACAATTGTATGTGCTCGATTCTCTATCGCTATGTCTGACGATACCCTATGATGTTTGACCTTGATTTCAGAGATACAGCTACTGAAGAAGTCAGGTATTCAGAGGTTTTATTCATCTTGAAAATATTCTTGCAATGCCAACTGACATTAGTCTGATTTTGTTGGTCTTTCGTAGAAAATATCCTCTGGTAGAGATTAAAATGGTAAACCTCCGGTAAAGATTGATCAGAGCCTAAATATTTTTGAAATATGTAATTGATCAAAATATCTTTCATAATATACATGCTTCACATCTAAAGCATTTAGCTGTTCAATCTACTTTCGCATCATACATGTTCCATGCATCTCATTGCTCATTCGATACATGATAATCTGAAATGCGATAATTCATACGACGGTCATTGATATAGACTTATCCCTTTCACACAGACTTATTACGGCAGAGCTCTGTGAGATATTTTTTTTGACACTTCGTATCAATTAAAAGTTTCGTTTTGATATTTGATTTGGTATTAATTTAAATAGGAATATTTACATGATGTCACTAGCGATTGTTATCACAACGTACTCGTACATGTAGCGCCACTCAAATATATCAGTTCATCTATACGCGTATGTATTGCAGGCTTGAATTATAATAATATTGTAATAATATTCACGCGTTACACATGCTTACTACATTTGCTTTTCAATGAATGTCATTCTTACATCAAATATACAACTTTCTACTTAATAGTTAGCGGAAGTTAATGAAATTTGAATCGATTGCCATCAGAAGCAACAAAATATTAGTTTGACGAATTCTCTGGGATAATTTTCACACATGTAGTATCTAACATAACAAATGCACGAATAAATGATTTAGGCCGACTGCAATGTTATTTTTAACTTCATTTGATTAAGAAATGCAACATTTGAAATTTAGTCTGTAGGCCCTCAACTTAACTAATCATCTCTCTACTAGTTAAATAGGTAGCACTAAAAAGGATAGTCAAGAATTATAACAAGAAACAGAGTCGTTTAAATTTTATTAGAACTTTAGGCATTTGTAGTACATGAACTTTGATTATAAGATAATTTTGATGAGGTTGCATGTCTATTTGTCATGTGACAAGAGATCTGATATACTTGAATCTTCATAACAAATCTTAACACTAATTTTGATACTATGAGGCCTCTATCTAGATAGACCTAGAATCTTGAATGAAACTGAAACTGAAGATGATGCCAGAAACGGAAATTGCACTCACATCATTCACCCTTGCAGCATGTGGGTTAGGTGGGTCAGGTGGGTCAAAGATGTGGTGGGTCGTGGGTCAGGTTTCGTTGACCCATTTCCAACTCTGGCTGCAGCTGCAACGAAAGGAAATGCATCGTGCTGAATATAGTGCACAATTTTGAATACCGACCGCAAATTTTGAAAACCAGCCGGCTGGTTAATTTAATTAGACCTATGTCGACCGTTGACGACATTCAGTCTAGAATAAATTGCTTAGGCAATCGCTAAAATATTAAGAGTATGTAAATGCAACACAATTTGAGAGTATCTATACGCATGTTTTGTGACATAGATATTTGAACTGTTCTTAAAACAGTAAAAAATGATTACTGGCAACTTATACTGCGTGCACATGTAGTTCAAACCATACTTTATCAGTGATGTAGTTTATAGAATCCCATATTCTAGCCTGTATGAATTTGGAAGCATTGTGTATTCCTCAGCCTACATATTAAAATTATCCCAGATCTTGAATAATTTCACTACATTGGATAGTTTACATAACACGTAGAGCTTAGAGCTGCAATGAATAATGGATTTCAATGCAACCTGGGGCCTACTACCAGAACAATTGACAGGGGATCGTGAACAATAAGATAAGTCAACAGCACACGATGAATTTTGATTGACGTTGTACAAGGACACTCACGTTACTGAAATGAAAAATTGATGATAAGTTTTGGCGAGCTTGTTGTCCAAGCTCATACACGTCAGCTCATGGTCATCAATGTAAACTCAAAAGATCTGAAATTGAACTGTAGTGGGGAGAGTTCGCAATTGACGTCGCAAATTGCTGGAATTCCCACACAAATGAAGAAGTAAATCTCTCTTCAGCGAATCACTTTAAATCAAGCTTGCACGTCGCAGACAAAACATTTCGCAATATCAGCACTCAGTCAGTGATCAAATGGTTCATCACAGCACTATTGTCGCTAGAAAATCTTTTATTTTATTGGAACTAAGAATTGTTGACCGCTTAAAGCTTTCTTGTGGAGGCGAGATATAGATATAAGCGTATATTATTATTGCATCAATGGTATCATTATATCAATTATGTCCGTGTCGGTCATAATTTTTGGTTGTCTGTTTTCCGTTTGCTTGTGTTTGATTGACTTTGAAAATGTAGTTAACATTATGATAAATTGTAAAGTAGGCCTACAACTCATTACACCAGTAAATAAGTCATTAATAATCGTATTATTGCTCATCGTACAAAACATGATATTAAAGTGCGAATAATTTCATCGTATAAAATTGCATTGTAATAGGTACCCTCACTAAAACGCAGTACCAGTAGGCCTACCATTTATGCATTTCATGTATACTGTGAGGAAATTGAATAATGTCTAATGGCATAAGTTGCCTAAATTTGTCTGACGACCAACCGGTACAGATACGCCAGCCATCGTCCTATCCGCAACCGGCCAGCTTTTAATTAGCCGGCCACTGACCGGCACGTTTTGATGACGCCGGCCAATGGTCCGGTCTCGGCCGGCTCCAACTCTGGTGCATACTGTGTGTATAGAGATGAGTCAACAGCGAATGAATAGTCATGAGGATACTTGTCATGCCTACATAAGGGAGAATAATCAGAAATTCCTCCAATTTCTATAAATTTGGGATATTTCAAACATCGGTTGGTAATTTTACGTAAATCTCATTTTAAAGGGTATGAGTAAGTCCTCTGCCAGCTCCAATTTGTGTCGTATCATCAGAAGTCTTAAAGTTCATACACAAAATTTCAATGATACATTTCTTTGAATATTCCAGTTTCATATTCGTTTAGAATGATAGTCTGCTCATTTTCGAACAAAAATGGTATAATAAGTAAACTCGTGTCTAATTATACGTTCATCGTTTGTTCGATAAGTTTTGAGACACAATTATAGGTTTGACTACGCTTTCATTTTACCAACTATACGATGAAATCATTGTGTCAGCTCTGTTTTTTATCCTGATAATTGCTTCATGTGCTGTTCAGATAAATAATTATAGCTGTTGTTCAGAGTCTAAAATGACAATAAGAAATAAGATATTTAATCATTGCAGTTCTTCACTGCTCCCAGTGAAATCAACTAGCAGTAATGTTAACGAAAAAACATAATGAACTCAAATAAAGTCTTCGTAGAACTGTTTCAAATCAACTTTTACCTTCTGACGCATTGTCTATCTGACAGGTTTTAGGCTCAGTAGTGAATTACTATATATGAATGAATTAATTCAATAATGATCATGATAATATGCTTAATTGTCTTACATGCTAACTTTTAAGAAATTTACATAATCCACTACATGATAATTGATCAGAGCATCGGGAAAGTAGCAATAAAAGATACAGATAAAAGTTACTCAAATTGTATTATAAGTAGTTATCGGTAATTCGCTTAACTTTTGCCTATACGCTATATCGAATAATTTTCTTCTTCAACAATATCACAAATCAATTTATCAACTGTCTTATTTATTGTCGTAGAAAAAATCAATGATGCGAAACACACGCAGATTTGTAAGTGTGCTGTACAAGAAAATTCAGTCTATTGAGGCTTATGTGAATATATAGGCCTACATCTCAGTCGGGTTCTTGCAACATGCATGCATGCACACACGAAATACGCGAATTAAAATCACGCTTCTCGTAAAAATAATGAGATAAAAGATACAACATGACAAACGCAAATTATTAAATTCGAATATCCATCAAATGTTGGAATGCATTCAAAGTACTAAAGAGTATAAAAATCATGGTAAAATGATCTGTGTAGTGAAATTTAAAATGATTTTTGTTGCCTTGGCGCGTTAAAGGTCATATTTACCAAGGCCACATTTTTTGCTGCCTTTAAATCAAGTTTGCATGAAAGTTGAATATACTTATATTTTTGGCTATCTGGTGCCAAAAATTTTAAGAAAACTTTTTCTCTATGATGTCAAAATAACAGGAATGTCGAAAGTATACAGTGTTAAAATTCTGGTCAACAGATTAGATTGGCAAATTGTAGAAAGTCAACCACGAATGGCAAGTACAAAAGTACATGCAAATCAAGGCACTTCTTAAGTCAACAAATAGTAGGCTATGTCGGACAATTGCATGTATGCATAAATACCGGGATGTTCTGAATGGGCCCATCAGATCACGTCACTCATGCATTCACTACTACAAGCTATAATATATGCTACTATAAGCGAAGCATTATGGGTGATTAGAGATGTTTCTATAAAACTTTGGATGATACAATGAAGTTTAATCCTTAGCTGCCATTTAATGTTCGCAGCCTAACTTTACGACAATTTTCTCAATCAACAAAATTTTTGACAATCTTAACTGATCTAAGGACGAATTTTGACCACATATTGACTGAATGACTTCCAGTAGATGGTTAGATAAGAATGATTTATCACGTTTCTAGTTCGTCTCGATAAAATGCTTATAAAATTTATTCATTCACTGAACTCACATTCTTATTCAGCGGATGCAAATGGAATGGAGAGTGCGTGCCTCCGTGAGATTTACTTAATAACGTGGATAGTAGTCTAACAATGGACTAGCAACCTGCTATTAGCACATTATGGACTTCTGATCTTTTTCGTCCATTGAAAAAAACAGTTACTTTCAGCGCTAAGCGTTTCTACACCACCCACTTCACAGTGGGTGAATAATCAAATGAATCAGAAAATATTCAATATGTTTCAGGACCGCTTACTTATTTAAAAAGAAAAATAGAAATTTTTCCAACGTTTCAATACAATCTTGTCAAGTAGAGTGCTACATCAAAATTATATTTGCAGCAGGGTTAAGACGATTAATTCCAATAGCCTCAATTTTGATTCATGCAATCATTGGGAATAAATATAAATAAAACGACGAAATATCAAAAGTGTGAACATGAGCGGAAGAATGCTCATTAATTTTTCCTGATTCCTTTGATACTTTTACGACCGATGGTCGCATTTTATGAATCAATCCACTATGGAATCTTGCATCAGAATTCCGGCATGCAATAGCCATATTTCGCGCTCATAGAGATCTTGTAATTGCAAAGTTTTAGTGCACTATCAGAATGTTCTCAAAAATTACCAAGTAATCAACTTCCACGTAATTTTGTCCTTTTTTGGTTCACAATGACAGGATGAAATCAGCATTCAAGCACAAGACTTCATCATAACAGCAGCTTCTATTTTGATGAACTTAGTATCCTTGCGATACGTATTTTGGAAGCTCAGATCACTTGATTGCTATAAAAGCACATCTTTTCATAATCCGATTCATTAGCTCACATTTTCATAGTTTTACTCTTGAGAATACCAAGATGGAGAATTTCTTCGTCTGGTAAGATCAAGTTTCGTAACAATCAATCTTTTACACAAATGAAATACGCAAATCTTCCAGTAGTCAATCTCACAGCAATTATTCTAATTGAAGTAAGAGATTGTAACTCAGTCACACCCACACAATTAGATTTTTGACACTTTGTTGAATGATCTGTCCATGCGACTCTTTTGAGAAGTGTGTAAGAGAGCTGCGATGCCCGTGTAAACTCACTATGAATGGATGAAATGCTTGATTAATAAAACCCTTTCGAAGCTGACATTGCAGCACATGTATTTAATTACAATTTTATTTTGAAGTAGTATTATGACATATTGCTTCAAGGTCATTGTACACAGAAGAAATTAAAACACAAATTCAGTGCATGCATGATCAGTCATAAAAGTCTCTCGCTGATCTTTTGAAAAGACGCAGAGATTTGATTGTTGTAATTTCACTGGGCAGCCTATTCCAACATTGAGCAGAGGAGGCAGAGAAGTGCTTCTTTGACACAGTTTTTAGGCGGAATCTTGGTATCTCAATTAAGTTATTTGACGCAGACCGTAGATGCGAGCGATTGGACAAGGAATTGACCGATATGATCAATTCACAAAGGTAACCAGGAGCATAACCATGGAGGCATTTATACACAAGAGTTACAAGCCGAAGATGTAGGCCTACGCGTGAAGTCACAGCTAACCATCGCAATTCATTGAGAGCAGGTGTGATGTGAGCTGCTCTAGGGATATTGTAGACGAGACGAGCACTGGCACTAATTACACGTTGAAGCCGTGGTAGCTGGCCCTCCGGTAGTCCAACTTGAGGAACACCAGAGCAGTAACCAGAGATGATGAGAGAGGACGTGTCATGGAAGGACGAACAGAGCGTAGCTGTCATAGGCTACTAAAACAATGCACATATAACGTTAATCTGCTTGTACATGGAACATGAATATGGCCGCGAATGAGAAAGAAATATCGCTAAGCATGTGCTTGACCACATAGAAGTGTGGCACAATTTTGAATATCAAGGGTCTTTCATTTAATATATTAGGTAAAGACCTACATGTATTCTTGATAAAAGATAAAAGCTGTGAACTGAAGATTTTGAGCTTTGATATTTATCTTTGACTTTCTCATTTTTTATGTGAACAATTTTCCGTGAACAGGCATTTATATTAGCGTAAGCATAGACAACGTAAATTAGATTAAGGAAACTTCGTCAAAATTTCAGCAAGACTTTCAAAATTAGTTTCGGTGGATATCGGTGGTTATTTAACAACATTTAATTTGGTTCAGTTCAATTATAAAAAGAAGATTTAGACTATAACGCGTTGCTTCATCAAACTCAGTCACTGAAGTTCTAATCTATTCAAACTTCAGCTATACCGGTACTTAGTGTTCGTTCCTTCATTTTCTGATTTTCCTCGTCAGCGCCCGATTGTCCGCTATCATCTTCCACCGAAAATGGAGAGAATTCCGTTCGCTCGACCGTTCTCGTTCGAATGCGCTGGTCATGATACTAGTCCGGCAGCCAGAACGAGTTTCTGCACGGAACGAAGCCGAAAGTGAGACTTTCACAGAATGATGTACACCCTATGCCTACTACGAATTCGCGCGTCTGCCGAGTTCTAGTGAGTTCCTCTTCTTGTCAGACACGATCAAAGAAAAACACATGTAAATCCAATGGGACGCAGATTGCAGTTTTTGGTTAAAATGAAATTTTCTATTCTCTGTTAAAGCGAAAAGTACTAAGCCCAGAGTCATAATTTTTGACATGAAATGTCTTCAGGTCATTTCCTTTTATGTTCATGTACCCCTATCTATTAAGCTAAACACATTTAGATTTGGCGAGCCTCTTAATGTCGACAAACACAAACATTTTGAGAAACTTTATCCACATTCAACCACATTCTCATACACATTGCCGATCAGAAGCATGATAATAGCACAAGCGCATAATGCGAAATGACCTGAAGACATTCCATGTCAAAAATTATGACTCTGATCTTAGTACTTTTCGTTTTATCAGAGAAAACATGTCTGCCGGTCATTTCCTATGATATGCATGTGCTTTTATTATGCATCTAATCGGGAATGTATGCAAGAATGTGGTTAAATGTGGATAAAGTTGCTCAAAATGTTTGTGTTTGTCGACATTTAGAGGCTCGCCAAATCTAAATGTGTTTAGCTTAATAGATAGGGGTACATGAACATAAAAGGAAATGACCTGAAGACATTTCATGTCAAAAATTATGACTCTGGGCTTAATACTTTCGATTAATCAGAGAAAACATAGAAAATTTCATTTTAACCAAAAACTGCAATTTGCATCCAATTGGATTTACATGTGTTTTTCTTTGATCGTGTCTGACAAGAAGAGGAACTCACTAGAACTCGGCAGACGCGCGAATTCGTAGTAGGCATAGGGTGTACATCATTATATGAAAGTCTCACTTTCGGCTTCGTTCCGTGCAGAAACTCGTTCTGGCTGCCGGACTATACGCAGTATCTGAAGAATGACTGCCTGCAGTACATATGAGCATTGCACCTCACTTTGTTGCAAAATTGTTTTTGTGTAAGGTGCGGTAACCAATCAGTGTGTTTATCTACGTCTAATTTCTTTTTGAAATGACTTCATTCAGATAAAATAATTCACAAGATACCATCTACTAAGAAGGGCTGCATGTGAAATTTTTAATGCTTTTCCTTTCTTTGTTATCAAATCAGTTATCATGATACTTTTCAGAGTTCTTGAACAAGCATTTCATTGATTGATTAAATTTCTGTTGCATGCAATTTGGCAGTTTAACAGATTGATCGATAGAAAACAAATCACCATCAAACATGAGCTGAAATTGAAATTACTATAGCTTTCAGAATTTTGCACATATTTCTCCAAAATTTGCAGTATTTATAAAATTTATTTCATTCTTTAATTAAATAAGGCTATCCGCTTTCATCCTCTTGATCAAAGCTGCATTCTCTCATTATTTCACAAAATGAGTTAAAAAAATCTGTTAAAAAATCTTAAACATTGGTCATCTTCACGTGACGTAATACAGTTTTTCATCAAGAGTCAAACCTCAAGATTACAATTACTGTCATTATTTTACTTCGCAACTGATTTCATAGTTTTTGCCTCATTGCAGCAGCTTTTGCCACAGCTGTTGTCTCAACCGGCACAGCTGTTGGCAAATTACGATTTCTACATACTGCGTCATTATCATTTCTAATGGAAACATTTGCATGTCATAGCACCATTTTGACAAGCCGGGAATTCCAAGTCTACTAAATTGGCATAGTTGTTGGCAAAACCAGCATACTTGTTGTCAGTAAATAATTCATTACAGATATCATTGCTCTATCGCAGTTGGCTATGGTACCTTAAACCATGGACTTCTATAATATAGCATCTGGACAGAAATCTGAACAGATATCATTGACCCTTCTATACGAAATGAGGCTGACTATTTGAATCGATGTCATTCATACAAAAGTTATGTGCATTGTATTCTTGTTATTCTTGCTCTGCGGGCGTTGTTAATTAGTGTTTTTCAAATCATCAGCGATGTTTGTGGAGAAAGGAAAATGCTGAGCATATGCTCTGTGTTTGTGCACCGGTATAAGAATGACAGTAAATTTAAAGACTCTCCACCCACATTTAATTGCTTTCCTTTGAAAAATAAGCCACAGAATCTATCGATAAAGAAAAATGTAATTTACACCGACGACCAAACCAAAATTATTCTTCTTTGGTGGCAAAATTAATATATTCTCACAATTGTCTTCCTCAGGAAGAAGAAGAAGAAGTCTCAATCTATATGGAAGCATAGCCCTCAAATGTGAAATGAAAACTGACTTCGTTCGTCGCCACAAATTAAAGTAAAAAAATGTGTGAATACGAGTAAGACTACACTCGCACTTTATGAACTTCGGAGCGACAGAAATCTGATTGCAAGGTTACAGACGAGTATATTCTCCTGAACTCACCCTTGCAACAATCAAAAAATTCAACACAATAAAAGATCATGAACATTTTTATCTTATTTTACACAGTGATTTTGGACCCTATATGGATAATGCATATCTCATAGGATGGATCATGAAATTTCATTATGTGATGCAAAAATAATACAAGTTTGCAGTGCTATTGCATTATCTTCTATCACACAATCGAAATGAGCACCCTGTATGGATATGGCTATTTCTGAATAATATTTATAAAATAAAGAGCTCGATTCTATCCTGGTACATGTTGCATCAATATTCTGAGCTTCTATGCGCCACTATGGCATTAAAAGCAAAGCAACAAGCAGATGTAGTGTCTTTCTTTGGTGTTTTTGTTCTCCGAAAGTTCCCGAATGAATAAAGTCATTTCAGGAAGTAAAACCAAAATCAATAACCAATCCACGAATCAACGTAGCACTTTGTGTTATTTGATGTGCTGCTTCACTTGGAAAAGGGAAGATATGACCTAATATTTGTAAAAAAAATGTAAACCTGAAATGCCAGTTTGTTTCCAAAGGATTAATTGTTTGACCTTGATTATTGATTAACTCTCTTTTAAAATCTTGCGTGTTCGTAAATAATTTCTGTAAATAGCACTCCAATGTTTTATTTAATTAAAAAAAATAGTAGCCAGCATATCTATGTGAATGACATTGATTGATACATGAATAAGTTTCCTCAGATAACTCATTTGCCAATGTGCAAAAGGCGACTGAAAATTCTGATCAGAGTCTCACCAATGGGCAAAGTCAGACTGAAAAAGAGACTATAGGAATTATACTTCAAAATTGATGTTAATCGGCATGATCTTTCAGATATAGGTACACATTATCACGAAAATTAGTTAACCGATACATTCTTAAATGCATCAATATGAAATGCAATATCAGCCTCATCTCGTATACGTGCTATTTCAGATTTCTGTCCAGATGCTATATTATAGAAGTCCATGCTTAAACGTTGCATAATAAAGGATTCATGTCATCTTCAAAAGGGTTTGAACTATGTTACCAGGCACATAAATCTTATGAATGCCTGGTAATTTTCCATGGTATAATATAGAAATCTGAAACTGCGAAGCAGCTTCAGATTTCTATTTTTACATGATGTGATCGTTAAATGTTAAAATAGAATGACAAATATCACAAATATATATATATATATATATATATATATATATATATATATATATATATATGAGAAGATATTCAAAATTATGCTATTGCCATAGAGCCATGCTTATATTTGAATTACGATTATGCACAGTGCAGTGTTACAACATAATCAAATCATTGATGATCCATAGACTTCTAAGGATGATCAATGCATGGAAAGCACTTGCAGGATGCTAGTTAAAGATGTCTATGAACAACGTCACGTCGATCTCTTTTTCAGAGAGATCTAACTTGATTCTATAATGAATGAAGTTGTCTATGTCAGTCAATAAAACCTTATAAATCTGAAGCAGCTTCAGATTTATAACGTTTTATTGACTTCCATAGACAACTTCATTCTTTTTATAAATGACGAGTAAACTCGATTATATATCAATTGATCGAAAATGCCAGGCGCACGAATTACCCAGATCGATCGTGACCGTTTGATTGATGCATACTTAGAAGGTCGTGACTATATTGAATTGGCCGATGCACTGTCCATTAATCAGCGTTCGGCCTACCGCATACTAATGCAATTCAAACGAACCAATGAACCTACTACCTTGACAACTGGAGCACCCCCTACGAAGAAGATTTCACAAGAAATGAGGGACGATTTGATTGACTTTGTGGGAGATAAACCTGCAGCAACTCTAGACGAGATGAAATCGTTTTTTACTCAATAAATATCCAGGCCGATCGTTTTCAACAACATCAATTCGGCGCAGTTTGGATGGCGCCTTGATCACTCTTAAACTTGTGCGCTCTGTTCCATTTCAGTGGAACAGCTCCGAAGTTAAAGATGATCGAGCTGTCTATGCTCAATGGATGATGTCCACGGGTTTCACCAAAAACCTGATATACGTCGACGAGTGTGGGTTCAACGTTTGGACGGCCTGCAATTTAGGACGATCCTCAAGAGGTAGTAGAGCAGTGAGAATGGTCGATGGGCAGCGAGGCCGAAACCTCACACTTGCTTTGGCGGTGTCTCCTCAATTTGGACTATAGTACACCATGTCTTTGTGACAGGAGTAATGACTAAGGAGGGATACGCAGCGTTTGTGAGTGAAGTATCCTCCTTATTAGAGGATGATGAGATAACCATCATCCAAGATAACTCTCCTTCCCACTGTCCATTTCTACGTGATATTCATGATGTGAAGTGTCTCCCCCGATATTCCCCATTCCTCAACATAACCGAGAATGCGATATCAAGTCTTAAGAGTGCAGTAAAAAGACAGCTATCTTCACAAGAGGTGCAACTTAAATTTTTCAACCGGCCATTAGCGACTGAAGAAGGAATCACTATTTAGCAACTCCGACTTCAAATTTTGCAGAGATGCATCATGAGCAACATCAACGAAATAACTTTGTCGAAGTGCCACAGTTGGTTTGGACATACCTTGACATACATCGATCGCTGTCGTGAACGAGAAAGCATTTTTGCCTGGTTTTACCTAACTTCCGTCGAGTTAAGATATTTTTCAATAAACTCTTTAATGTAATTTATTGTTTTACAAAAGGTTAAATGGCCAAAAATATATGAAAATTGAGTCAAATTAAAATCAGAGTAAGCCAGAAACTGCCACTCATCTTTCGCATCAAGCATAAAATCGGGTGTACTGTAAATGGGTCATCAACTTCATCAACTTAAAAGTAAACAATAAAGTAGGCATACTGACTTGATAATCTATGCACCAATTTTAGGCTGGATGCACCATTTTGTTACATTATATGCTTGCTGGACACATCAAAAAATATATATTGGTAAAAAATATTTGAGTTAAAAATAGACTACGATATTCATATGGGTAGTGATTCCCGATCTTTTTGATAATCATGATATCCGTCATTTTCAAGCTAAAAGTAAAGATATCTGATCTACTACCAACAACTGTGCTGGTTATGACAACAGCAATGCCGATTTCAGATAGTTATAGATTGTCCACAAATATGGAAGTTATGCCAATATCAACTATGTTGATTGAGAGAAAATATTGAAGGATTGCCAACAACTATGCTGGTTGAGACAACAGCTTTGGCAAAAGGCTGCTATTGCCAATGAATAGAACCAGGGATGTCTATGAAAAATATGATATTGAACTCGGGATACACAACTCCATGGACGCCTAGATATATATAATTTGCTCAGGACGCCCAACTATGCAAAATGTGCAAATTCTTTTAGGGGCTGAAAGTTTGGAAGGCTGAATGAGTATATTGTACCCTCAAAATATTCCGACATTCTTTTTTCACTTTTTCTTTCGGAAGGTAATTAACTTCTATGGATTTCATATTCAGCATAATCATTTTACAGACAAGAGAAGAAAGAGCGAACTAACATATTAAAGAACAATTAAGTTTAATATTACTTCAATCAATGCACATCATGATATCAATTTTCACTTGCGAGCTGGTCGGCAATCAACTTCAGCATAAACGTTTATTTTTGAAACTTCCGTTTTCTTCTATTGGATTCTTTTTCGTGTTGCTCTGTTGCTCGTCTTTCCTTCTCCTTCGCCACTAGTCTCCTAAGATAGCAATCGGAGAGCTTTAGGAGTCCATGACAACTCTCAAAGCGTGGAGAATTGACTGTGGGCCGAAGTTTTACAAATTGGAACGTTTATGTAGATAGTCTTATCCATATTATGAGCTTAATTAGAACTTTAGAACTTCATGGAAATACATGCAGTTAGCTAATGTCGACATCGATGTCATGTATAGCATGCAGTTAGTACGCATTACACAGAAAATTAGTCTAAATCGAGCTGACTTTATGGTGATTATTACATCGATTTGCCCACAGTCAATTCTCCATACTTAGGGAGTTGTGCATTCCGAGTTCATATTTTTTATTGACTTCCCAGAGAGCGTGCCGACCAGCTGATCATTCATCACTGCATTGTAAGGACGGTATTTTTCAATTGCTATGAAGTGAACAGACCACTGAATCACTGAACTTCCATCTTCCTCTTCAGATTTTGAAAATCATTTTCTGAAGACATTGCGTATGTATGGCAGTCGTCACATTTGGCTGATGCACCTTTTAACCAATTCTAGCAAGTGCATTTTTGGCTTCAAGTGTGATTGGAAGAAATTTTCTGTATTTTTTTGGCAATAAAGAATGAATTCATGTCATGATATCTGTTCATATATCGACTGTATCTTATTCTTCTATTTCTGCCATTGTGAATAAAATGGCTTCAACTCTCATTTCTTTGAAAAATATCATAGGTGAATAGGAATCCATGAATCTTACTTAAAATGGAGTATTGATATCCCTGTGTCTGTCGTGCGAAAACACCTTCAGGAACTGAACAAGAACAAATCGATGGGAAGTGACGGTATACCCCTGATTTTGTATAAGCATGCTGCTGACATACTTGCTGGACCTTTTGCCCATCTATTTAACCTATCTATCCAAGAATGTCGAATTCCGAAAAGATGGAAATTGTCGCATATTGTTCCGGTGCCAAAAAGTGCTCCACCTGATGTTAATAATCTACGACCCATCTCACTGCTGCCTACCCCGGCAAAAATATTAGAGAGACTTGTCTTGCAGTCGGTGTACAAGTTGTTTATCGATAAAGTTGGTTATAATCAATTTGGTGCTAGACCTATGAGCTCTACTACTGCGGCAGTTATTGATTTACTACACTATGCTTTGAATTGCTTGGAGAGCCCTGAAGTTTCAGGCATGAAAATCATTGCATATGATTACACAAGAGCTTTTGACACTCTATCTCATAAGTTGGTAGTTGAACGACTGAAGGATAATGGTTTCCCTTCCAATTTCGTGAAATGGGTTACCGATTACCTCGGAGGCAGAGAACAAGCTACTCGGATTGGCTGCGTTGTGAGTTCCTTCAATAAGGTGGTGTCGGGTGTGCCTCAGGGCTCAGTTTTGGGGCCAATGCTTTTCTGCTTGGTGGTTGGTTCCCTAAAATCGGTATACCAATGTACTCACATTGTGCAATATATTGACGATACAACCTTGTGCATTCCTCTATATAAAGAGGGTACAAACCAGCATGTGCTTGACGAACATCAGAACATACTCAATTGGTCATATGAAAACTCGTTGTACATCAACCCTGCAAAATGTAAATCAATCTGTTACAAGAAGACTAATCAAACTGACGATTTTCCACTGCCAAATGTTTCGCCAGCAGAAGAGATCAAGTTTCTTGGTGTCATCATCAATAATAGGTTGACTTGGGCATCGCATGTGAGATACATCTGTAGGATTGCATCAAGGAGAATGTACGCGTTACGACTCCTAAAACCTGTTTTCAATAAGACTCAACTTGCTCTGGTCTATAACGCGATAATACGACCCCTGCTAGAATATGCTTCCCCTGCATTTGTGAAACTTCCGGTTGGACTCAGCAATGATCTCGAAAAAATTCAACGCAGATGTCATAAAGTGATATGTGGTTTTAGTGTTGGTCAGAACTGTAATTGTGGTCAGTTTCAGTGTTTATCCGATCGGCGACAAACAGCATCAAAAGCTCTACTGGTTAAAGCCTCAACTGAAAGTCAACACGTATTGAACGGGATTATTCCGTTGAAATCAGAAAGAACGCAGAGATTCCTTCAACCATGTGCAATGACAACACGTTTTTTGAACTCTTTTGTCCCTTATACGACGGCCTTGTCAAATGGATCGATATTGTAACCTGATTGACAATTTTGTATATATGTATAACGCACTGAATTTTCGTAAATTCAAATTCATTCTATGTACGCTATCAGCAATCATGTAAATGTCTAACTTATGATTTTCAATTACTTCAATAAAACATTTACTTACTTACTTACTTATGAATAGGTATATGCTCTATTCTGACATGCTAGATTGATGACCACTTAAAGCACAGTAGGCCTACATGAATAAATAAGATTTTAAAATATTACGAAATGTTGTAGAATACTATGTAGAATAATGTCAGACACATGTGCTATGATCATAACAATTTCAAAATAAAATTCATGATCAAAAGGACTTGTCCAGATAAATGGTCGTCACCATACTACTAAGTTTTTTTAGTAGAAGTAGTAAATAATTTTCAAATGGCGATTTCTCAAAAATTCACCGACCGATGTTTTTAAATTTATGCCATTGTGATTCTTTCACATTGCAGCAAAAAATTCCAGCTCCGGTGCATTACTAAGCATAAAAACTGAATTCCCACACAGCGTGAGTAATATTCATGAAAGGTGAAGTGGCTGCTACTTGAATTGGGACTTTCTATAAGAGCTGCCAGAGGAAAACTGAAAATATCCAAAGAAATGTGCGGCATATTGGTGGTGTCGCCATGAATTCCAGCTCTCTCGCATAATAGAAGCTCAACGTAGAGATCGGTTTATCATGAGATTTGTGAAAGTTAACCCTAGTCTTTCCTTGACAGAAATGGCTGTGGTTCTAAAATTCAACAATATCCAAGTCAACTATTCGATTTAATGAAGATTTAAAGTCCTAAATTATAATACCACAAAGAGAACCGAACCTGAGTACTAACTTCGACTGAAAAGTAGGTCCCAAAATCTGGTACTGCATGATTTTGAAGCAATTAGTACTCACTTTGGAGCTGTTTGGATTCGAATGCACAGCAAATAATTCGTACTGATTTTTGTACTCATATTTTTCTTTAATTATGAATTTATGATTTGCTGTATAGGGGACAAGGAACAGAAGCAAAAATCACTACTTTATTGTGGCTATTGCTACAAGTTTTAATGAGCATTTGCATAGCATTTGAATTTCTGTTTTTTAACGTTTGACAAGTCCTCTGGTAGAAACATCTCTCACTTATACTCAACACACAGTCACGTATCTCAAATAAATAGTGCGTCTTATATTATATCAACTATCAGAGTATCATTTTCATCAATTATCGGACTTGAATTCTGCTCATCACTTTCTCCGCTTTGCAACAACTTGTAGAGATTTCCCCTCATCGCAGATAAAAGGCAGAGAGAAATGGGCTGTTTATTGAGCTTATAGCAGTGAGAATAACACAAGCGGTTGGCGGAAAATCCGTTACGCTCGGTTGAAAGTTGTCTCGATGTAAACTACAAAGTGAATCGGTTTTAAATGTGACAGCGTAATGAACTCAAGAGAGATAATCATGTCATGAAAAGTATACATCAAATATGCATATAAGATTTGTCACTTGCTTCGTTTTCAACGGAGAAATCGAATAAGATAATACCCTCTTTGGATAGCCGACAGGTTCGTGAGGAAACTCGACTCACCTTGTGAGGAAACTCAGCTCGACATGAACTAACCCATTATAATCAACCCTCAACACTCTGAGCCAAACGAATAAATTTTTCACTGAAACAGTTGCATGTGATCAAGTGAAAGTCTTCTTCAAATCAATATTTCTTACTTTTGAAGATGGACCGACTTTGGACGGACCGAGGATATGTGCTAAACCTTAGCAGATTTATTACAAATGCACTGATGTGTATTAGCATCGATGTGAAAGGTGTGTTATAGCAAGGAGTTCGCTGCAGCGAGTTTGTTTTAAGCAACGTTTGCACCGAAAGAATGCTTTGACCGGTGACGGTAGCAACGGTTTTTGAAACTTCAATGATAAACAGAGCACTTTGATTTTAAGGTTGAAGTTTCTTCTTCTAATTGAATATCAAAGTTTTTGCTGACTGTGATATTTACATTTTTCATTAATGAAATATTCATTGGTTCGTTAATACAAATTAAAGATATTCCAGGTAAGTAGCAAACAATCACAAGAAACGGAAATTGTTGGATTATGCTGTAAGCAGTACATGCACAAAATACTGCGTGTGCATTGCCTTAGAACATGTGGCATGTTCAATTCTCAGAGAGAATGCCGACGGTCACGTATTGAACAATGTTATCTGCTGTATAGTTATCTTAGAGGCATGTTTCGGTGACACCGCAACATAGAAGCAAAGTTGCTTATCTTCTTGAAAGTTACAATGCCACACCTGATCACAGTCAGCGGCAGACTCAAATTTATTTTAATAACTTAAGTGTTTCATCCGATTTGATTTAATTTATAGTTTTTGCGTTGATCGCGTCTTTTCCTCAATCAGCCGAATAAAGCTAGATCTTCAATATTTCACCATTTACCATATTCTCAAAATGAGACAAAAATCAACGATATGAGTGATCTCAACGATATGTGTAGATAAAAGAACGATCAACATTTATCTGTTTCACTATTTCAATAACATACGGGGGGCATACGGTTGTAGGTTCACAAGTCCGGCTAGGTCCAGGTTTCCGACCCCCTTCCGGACTACCTGCTTGGTGGCGCTTGCAGGTCGTGCCCCCTGGATACTGCATGAATTGCCAGTAGTAACTAACAACCAAGTTATCCCACGCTTTTACATCATCGATAACGGGACGGAGAAGGACACTCCTGTAAACCGGGGTAGATCAGGCTCGCTGAGGTCTTTTGAGGCCTGTTGGTCTTTGGGTTCCAAATCCCTAACACAAGTTGGTTGGCGTCAGGAAGGGCATCCGGCCGCAAAACATTGCTCCAAATTAAACATCAATGAATAGTCCGTTGCAAAGAATTACAAATAATGCTAGGGCGTCCCCCGCTAGAAGCGACGCGCCTCACCTTCGTCCGAGTGATGCGACAAGTGGACAAGGACTACCACGGAACTATCAGTGGCCGCGGCTAAAGAAGCAAGCTGAAAATAAACACAAGTGGAGAATAGTGACATGGAATGTCGGGAGCATGACAGGAAGGAGTTACGAGATATCTGAAGCATTACTTCGCCGGAACGTTGACGTTGCTTGCTTGCAGGAGACAAAGTGGAAGGGAAATAAGGCTAGAGAGATAGGTCATGGGTACAAACTCTTCTATAGTGGTGGAGAGACGGCGAGAAACGGAGTGGGTCTGGTGATCCACCAGGATCTGCTGACTAAAGTGATTGACGTTAGAAGGATCAACGACAGGATCATGTGTGTGAAGATTGTGGATGAAACTTCCCAGAAAGTGTGGACGATCATCTCAGCGTACGCCCCTCAGGTGGGCACAAGTATTGGTGAAAAGAAGACCTTTCTCTAAACCCTCGAGGACACGTTCTTGGATTTGGACCGTGATACCATCATCCTAGCAGGAGATATGAACTGCCATGTGGGGAAACAAAGTGGCGGTCATAGTTCCCATGGTAACCATGGCTTTGGCATCCCAAACGCAGATGGTGAAAGTTTCCTGCAGCTATCAGATGCGATGCATCTGAGCATTGCGAATACCCGTTTCCGGAAGCGTGAGTCTCAGCTCATAACGTACAACAGTGGAGGAAGGAGCACACAAGTCGACTACATTGCCATCAGTGCAAATGAAATAAAACATGTGCGCGACTGTAAGGCCTTACCTTTTGAGTGTGCAGCCACTCAGCACAGATTGGTGGTTATGGACCTGAAAAAGCATGCTGTACCAACAAAGAAGCCAAAGATGGTTTTACAAAAGGTGAAATGGTGGAAGCTGAAAGAAGAAAATGTGGCGAAGGTTTTTCGCTAGAAGCTCGTCGACAAGGATTGGGAATCATGGGGAAAAATTGAGCAACGATTTGTACGAAGCTGGGAAAGTAACTTGTGGTACCACGCGTGGAGGGACTTACAGAGAAAAGGAATCTTGGTGGTGGAATGCAGATGTCAAAAGTGCTTTAAAGGCAAAGAGGGAAGCTTTCAAGAGATGGAGAAATGACGATACGGATGCAAACAGAGCGGTGTTCAGGGAAGCAAAGAAGGCAGCCAGGAAAGCTGTGGCATCAGCGAAGGCTGAAAGCCTAGCCGACGTATACGATAAGCTTGGAAGCCGAGAGGGAGAGAAATTGGTGTATAAGATCGCGAGAAGCCGGGACAAAATGACAAAGGACAACATCGAAGGATACTATGTGAGAGACGATCGAGGAAATTTGTGTAATGAGCCTGACAGTAACCGGCAACGATGGCGCGAGTACTTCGAAAAACTTCTCAACGAAGAGAAACCTCACACCAACTGCGGTATGGCACCTCGAAACGATGTGGCAGTCCCCCAAATTACTCCTGCGGAAGTGGAACATCAGCTATCGAAGATGGCCAATAACAAGTCTGTTGGGAGAGACGATTTGCCTACCGAAGCTTTTCGCGCTGCTAAGAAAACAGATGAGATCGCCAATGTGTTTAATTCAATCTTAGCCTCCGCCAAGATACCGGAGAGATGGAGAGAGGGTACACTGGTCCCGATTTACAAGAAAAAGGGGGATCACAGAGAATGCAGCAATTACAGAGGTTATATAAATCTATTGTGCCATGGTCTTAAGTTGCTGGAACGAATCATCTGCGACAGATTAAGACAGATAACAACTATTGATAGAAACCAGTTCGGATTTATGCCGAGTGTCTCAACCACTGAACCTACTTTCACCCTCCGAATGAGGTTAGAGGATGCCCTCATGGAACAGAAAGACTTTAGAGCGGTGTTTGTCGACCTGGAGAAGGCGTATGACACAGTACCGAGGGAGTACATCCCTTATATTCTCAGGAAAAGAAGTGTGCCTGAAACATACGTCCAGTTGATACAAAACATGTATAGTGACAGCAAGATAGCAGTAAGATCAAAGCACGGTGATACTGACCGCTTCAACGTCTCGGCAGGTCTATATCAAGGCTCTGCTCTAAGCCCCTACCTCTTTATCTTGCTGTTAGATGAGATATCAAAGTCGATCAGAGGGAATGGAGAATATGACACACTGGAACTACTGTTTGCCGACGATCTGGTAATATCAGGAGACACAAAAGAGAAGGTCCAAGCGCGCCTGGAAAAATGGCGAGAAGCCCTCGAATCCCATGGTTTGCGACTCAGCAGAACTAGGACGGTGTACCTCAGCACGAAAGAAAGTGAGCGCATCCATCTACACCGCAATCCCGACGGTTGATGCTTCTCGGTACTGTCTTGGATGACAAAGGCGCATCAGGGAGGGACATGAAGGCGAAAACACAAGCAGGTTGGCAGAACTGGAGAGCTATGTCTGGTGTCCTGTGCGACAAAAAGATGCCTCTACGACTCAAGGGCAAGGTTTTCCACGCAGTGGTCCGACCCGCAATGCTGCACCATGCTGAGCTCTGGGCCCGAAGAAAGCTGACCTTAATGCAATGGAAGTGTCAGAGATGAGGATGCTGAGGTGGTCAATGGGAAGACAAATAAGGATAGAATAAGAAACGATAAGATCCGTCGTATGCTTAAAGTACCCCCAATAAGCAAAGAAATTGAGAGTCGCCGATGGAGATGGTTCGGACATCTGCTCAGAAGACCAGAGGATAACATCTGCAAAACAGCATGGAAACAAGAACCTGTCGACAGAAGAAAGGGAAGACCGAGAACAAGTTGGAGAACTGTGATAAAGAGTGGAATGAAGGTCAGATCGATAAACGAAGACATGGCCTCCGACCGAGCCATGTGGAAGCAACGGACTGAGGGGCCACCCCGTGCTACCCGATCATCCGGGAGGCTGAAACTGGATCGAGCCCGACCAAGGTGAGCAAGGTGAGCAAGCACTTTTTCAATAACATGGAACAAAGTCGGCTGCCTGGAAATTACCCGGTGAAAAATGGAATCTAGAATCTAACTAGAAATTCTAGCTGGAATCTAGATATAGAAATGTCCCGGCGCATTCTAGCTAGAAAAATAGTAGAACTTCAACTAGAATTTCAACCTAAAATCCACTTATAATGCAACTGATATATAGAATTTCTACCATGGTACCCATAGCAGTAGCCCCCTACAGGCTTACATTTTATTACTATCTCTTATTTCTACCCCATTCTAGGTCAATTATGAAATTATTCAATGTACTACTGCCTCTCATTTCTGTCGAAGTTATCAAATTAGGGAATATAGAATACCTGTTAAACATTTATCCTCAATCAAAAATGAATTCTACACTTCTCATCAACCTTGTCACTTTCTAATTCGCATTATAAAACTGCTAATTACAGTTTACAATTATAGCTTTATTCGCGATCACCAATTCTTAGCCCTGCAAACATTTAACATTTACATAAAAAATAAAAAAACATTGTTGTTCTACGTCATACTGCCACGAAATGTTCCAAGGATTTGCAGCTTATTATAGCATCACTGCAAAACCATAACATTCGGAGACAGTGACAAAAATGTGCAAGAAATCACTCACCTCTCAGAAACAAGTCCAGGCCTACACAGTGATCAAAAGATTCTCCCTCGCCATATGGACGAACTCGCTGAATTGATTTGGTTAAATCCATTCATACTTTCAGTATTGATTCTTGTGGCCGTGGGGCAGCGATTCTTTCTCTGAAATAGACAATAAAGATTTTGTTTTGTAAGCAAAAAAACATAAGTTTGCAAAACATCTTTCGAATGGCACAATTCGTTAACATTCATAGTATATTTTAAAAAGCAATTCACATCATTAAAACATTTACAGAGAATTTCAGAAAGTCTTTTTCTTAGATAATGAAACAGAGTTTCAAACAGATGATGGGACAATTCATAGGCACATCGATTTGTACTCAATTTGCATGATGACTTACATGGCACAACTAATCCACATACTGCCGACTGGTTCAAATTACATTCATGTGACAATTTGTAGGAAATAAAAAATAGATTTTCGACAAATGGATGCACACATAATCATAACATACTGCATGCATAAAAGTCCAAAAATATTAAGAATTGTGTACACGCACGTATATATAAGAGTAGTCTCAGCAATAATTATTAAATTATTCCCGCGACTGGTGATCAATGTAATTTATCACATTCCAAGATTACAAAACATTCGGAGAGTGTCAGCTTCTAATTATGATAAATTATCTTAAGCTTGAGGAAGCTATCTTACTCGGATAGAATTCAAGAGCGAAGAAATTCGCAACAAATTAATTGATATCAGATGAAGCTATCGTTTTATTGACAACAAAATCATATTTCTTTTATTTTTGCAATTTCATGAAGCTTCAAAATTTAAATCAAATGATTTCGTGAAAATATAACTAATATACAGCATAATGCAGTTAATTCACTTCAAATTAGACAATGAAAGGAGCATAAACATCTCACCTGCAGCTCTGGCAATTGATGATGTTAATCATCCAAAAACATTTGGTTGTCAGAATGCATCAAACTATTGTCTTGTCTCTCACGAGATGACACTCAAAGCCCTGGTTTTCAGCGACGAATGTAGGAGATAAAGTCAAGTCACTAAATGAGGTGAACCGAATCACAATATATTTTGTAAGACGACAAAAGCTTCGGTGACTTGAAAATACAATATAAATGATCTGTAAATTGATTGTGGAGGTCGAATGTGGTTCGCGGATTTGAGTTCCTCTAAATGTCCAAATAAAAGACGGTGATCAAGGCGTCGTTCAAGAAAATTTGGTCTAAGTCGTAGACGTTTCACTAAAACCGTAATGCTAGATATGAATCACGTTCGATGCGCAGAGTAGCCAGGAATGAAATGAAGACCGTTTGCACGTTTCCTTTCTCTCTGTCATGTGATTATCAATGGTGACGCGCGCGCGTCGATTGAAGGTCAGGCGGGAGTGGGGAAATAATCTGTGCGCAGTTCTCCTCTATTCGGAAATGAAATGCGATGGGCATGCAATGACCGCTTTATCTTAACGCTGCGTAAACCATCGAAATAGCTCAGTCCATGCATCGAATTAGCACAGCCATAAAAAGCCTTATTGTATGATAATATCAAAATGCTGTAATTATAATATATTCCAAATGCAGTCGCAAAATTGTGATTCTTCTGATACCAAGCATGAATCCAATGGCTTCTGTAATTCAACGTTGAATTAGAATAATCATGTCATGAGTCTTTGGTGCAGAATCATCGGGTGCGGCACGTGCGTTAAAGAACGGAATCTCAATTGAACTCAAGAAAGATGAATATTAACAATGATACACGTTTATTGAAAAAATGAAGGTGTGGAAGAAAGATATTTACGTTGGTCTACATTCTTCAATAAGTGTAGACTAAAATTAAATGATTCAATAAGTTGGATCGCTGTATACAAACATCATTATTAGCCTATTCATTTAATAAAAGCCTTTCGGTAGACCGGTTAGAGCCTGAAGACTGATTTTGTTAATGTTAAACTAATTTCAGTTTCGTGACGGATCCCAGGATTAACGGCAATTTTTGACGTGGATCCTCTTAGTGATGAACGTCCGATTGAAGTCAGGAGTTTCCGCGTTGGGAAGTCCCTTTCTGAGTGTCCATGGGTTTTCGTGTAATTGACTGTTTGAGATTCCAATTGGTGAATAGTTTTAAACTGCTACGACATCAAATTATACTTGTAGCTGTTGAAAGATAAGAAATAGGTAAAAAATATTAGAAAGAAATACAGTGTATTGGCGAAAAATGATAGAAGTTCGAAGTTAGAAATCAGTCTAGAAAATTTTTTTGATAGATAATTACCCGACTCCCAAAAAAATCTTGAAACTTACTAGAAATGTTGAAGGAATTTTTAAAAAATAATTGCTTATAAACATGTGGATGGGAGGCAATACTGCACAATTCTAATGATTTTATAGAGTCGTAAAATCAATTATCAAATTTCTAGATGATTTCTATTTAGATATGCCTAGCTAGAACTTCTAGTAATTTTCGCCAATATTTCTATCAATTTTTTACTATAAAATTTTTATTCTGTAGAACATTGAAAGTAATTAAGTATTTTATACATGCATCCATCAAAATTATAAACAACTGGATATAACATTTAAGGTATATTATCAACATTCTAGTATAATTCCACCTCTTACACCTAAAAATCTATGATTTTTTCTAGCTAGATTCTAGAGGTTCATTTTT